>PITA01016445.1:0-46624 GCA_004023965.1 Spilogale gracilis
TGAGCCACAATAAAGGTTATTTTAATGGGGTGCCTGGCTGGCTCAGCCAGTGGAGCTTGCTCACGATCTCAGGGTGGTGAGTTTGAACCCCACGTTGGGTATAGAGATTACTTAAATATGTAAATAAATGATTTTAAAAACAAACTAAAGATATATTAAAAGTAAGATGATGTATGTTGAGAATTTTGAGGACCTCTTTGGTAATGCTCTTCAAATCTAATGACATCTTCATGACTGCTGCTATAGTGGGTTTTGGAATCATTCAACCACTAGAGTCTGAAATATGATTTTTATGTTCCTTCATTTCAAACAACATAATTAGTTAAAATAAGTTGACTGTAAACATTTTTAACTTCTACAGAAACATGAAAACTTTAAGATGAAGATAAAGCAACAATTAAGGTGAAAATATTGTAAGGTGCTACCTTGTTACTTCATTTTGCATCCAATCAAGTGGCATTCTTAGAATGAGAAACCTGGCTGTCTCTAATGAAACCAATTTATCTAAATCAGAATCACAAGCAACAGCCAATTTCTTTTTTTTTTACTTTAAATTTATTTTATTTTTTCAGTGTTCCAAGATTCATTGCCCATGCCCCACACCCAGTGCTCCATGCAATAGGTGCCCTCAGGGCCCACCTCCATGCTCTCCCATCCCCCTACCCTCTCCCTCCAAGCCCCTCAGTTTGCTTCTGTGTCCAAAGTCTCTCATGTTTCGTTTCTCTCCCTGAAATACCCTTCTTCCCATTTACTTTTCTTCTCCTACTGTCCTCTATATTACCCCTTATGCACCACAAGTAAGTGAAACCATGTGATACTTGACTTTTTCTACTTGGCTTATTTCACTCAGCATAATCTCTTCCAATCCAGTCCATATTGCTACAAAAGTTGGCTATTCATCCCTTCTGATGGAGGCATAGTATTCCATTGTACATAAGTACCACATCTTCTTTATCCATTCATCTGTTGAAGGGCACCTTGGCTCTTTCCACAGTTTGGCAATTGTGGCCATTGCGACAGCCAATTTCTTACATTTAAAGGAACGATGATGCTTTAAATAACTGGCAAGTTATCTTTACTGTTAATATTGGTATTAGCCAATATACTATTTCTCGAAATAGAAATATATAGAAATATACTATTTCTCCAAAACTTTTCACCTAATGCTTGTGGAATCTATTTATGATGCTTAACCAGTAATCAATACAGTCTATAACTAATCATTTTTATTGTTGGCTGCAAAATAGCGGTTTTTAAGATGAATTCTATTCTTTTTCTGTACTTATTGTCATTCTTGTGTGAAGATGAGTGTTAATTTTTGCTCTTTAATTTCCAATTTTGGAATAAGGACATGATGATAGTGACCAGGGATAGCTTTGAAGAATTTTTTTCAACATTCTATCAACATGGATTCATGATTTTTTCTTTTTTCTTTTTTTATTTTTTTAAAGATTTTATTTATTTATTTGACAGAGAGAGAAAGATCACAAGTAGGCAGAGAGGCAGGCAGAGAGAGAGGAGGAAGCAGGCTCTCTGCTGAGCAGAGAGCCTGATGCGTGCCTCGATCCCAGGACCCTGAGATCATGACCTGAGCTGAAAGCAGAGGCTTTAAACCACTGAGCCACCCAGGCGCCCCATGATTTTTTATTTACTCAACTTGTCACAATTAATTATAGTCATTATTCTTTGAAGCTCAGATTATCCCAGATTGGGCTAGTGAGTGCCTCTTGAACCTGGCTCCTGATTGCTTTGTTATACCCACTAGTCTTTGAGTGTTTCATTTCTTTTTAGCACAGCACAATATTCCAGGTTCACTGTATACTTCCCTGACCAATACCATAATCATACAGCTTTCCGAAAAGGTCTGGTTCTTTTTATTGGGAAATAGTGTTTAGAACACAAGAACTGTGTTATTGATACTAGAGAAGAATGTTCAGTATTGTTGAAATGTCCATAAATGTCTTTCTCCTTGTCAGAAATCTGAAATAGAAAGGAATTTTAAATTCATTGGCTCCCATTGGATCTTACATTTCAGTGTTAAAAATAATACAGGGTTAAGACATTTTCAAATATACTTTCTGTCTTTTCCCTTTATTCATATATTCTTATATTTCAGTATTTTTAAAAATAATATTAAAAGTGTAATGCAAACGTTACTATTAATACTTCAGTTACTGAATGAATGCTAAAGTGTGTTTACATTTATTTTTCCCCAGGATATTGGACTGTGAGTGTAAATACTCTTTTCAAAATGTCTTGAAATAACCCTTACCTCTGAATGGTGCAAATACCAAATTAATAGAGTTTTACATTTTTACTTGCATTAGTATTTTTTCAATTTTAGATTTTGCTTCTTCCTCTCTTAAACTAAACCTTTTTGAAAATATGAAAAACAAAATAAATATGAAAAACACCTACATTTTAAAAATATTTTATGTATGTATGTATGTATGTCAGAGAGAGAAAGAAGAGAAGGGAAGAGGGAGAGAGAGAGAGAGAAACTCAGACAGACTCTGTGCCAAGCACCATCTCAATATGGGGCTCTATCTCACCATCCTGAGATCATGACCTGAGCTGAAAAACAAGAGTAAGGCACTTAACCAACTGAGGCACCAGGCGCCCCAAACACTGCATGCTTTAAAAGTCAAAGCAGGGGCGCCTGGGTCGTTCAGTTGGTTAAGTGACTGCCTTCGGCTCAGGTCATGATCCCCTAGACCCGGGATCGAGCCCCACATCGGGCTGCCTGCTCGGCGGGAAGCCTGCTTCTCCCTATCTCACTCCCCCTGCTTGTGTTCCCTCTCTGGCTGTGTTTCTCTCTGTCAAATAAATAAAATATTTTTTAAAAAAATAAAAATAAAAATAAATTTTTTTAAAAGTCAAAGCAATATGAGAAGTATGCATAGTAGTCTTACTTCCATCATCTCTGTTCCCCCATTTAACAAAGTTATATTTTTATTAGTTTCTGACATCCTTCCAGTGTTCATTAATGTCCTTTTGTATAGAGAAGGGAGATTAATTTACACATTTATATGTACATTTGTATTTTTGTATTTATTTTATCATTTATTTATTTTTAGTATCTATTTCTAATATTCCCTTGAATAACCTTCCTCAGCTTCCTGGGAAGAGGCTGCCTCAGTAGCTGTGCTTCAACAGACCTAGTCCACAACACAGTCTGGCATCACCCTCCACCCAAGTGTTGTGGCATTGGGGTCCAAAGGGAGAAGGTTCTGTGGCATTGTCCTCCTCGGGGCTCCTCTGACTTTGGACCTGTGGCTGGGATGCTTCAGAATAAAGGTCTAGTGAGTCCAAAATGTAGGAAAGCCCAAGTTGCAGGGGTCTCCTAGGTGGGATTAGGGACCCTACAAGAATGGTGGCGCTGGACATATACTGTGGAAGGCCTCATCTTTGGACAGCCAATGTGGAATTTTTCTTTCTGTAACTGTGTCACCCAAACAACTGGGATTTTTTTTTTCTTGCTAGATAGACACTCTGTCTTTAACTTTTCATATACAAAATTTAATTTAGTAGCGGCCAGGACCCCAGGTGTGCACAGCAGCTCCCTACCCTATCTCTCACCCTGCCAGAGACTTTTTAAACATATTACTGGAAATTTGCAAAGCACTGTGTAATGTATCACATACATTACTTCAATCATTTCTAATGGAAACCCTGTGAGGTGGGTATTACATCCCCATCTTTCAAAGAATGCAAGAGTTTCAGAAAGATTAACTCTTTGGCCCTGGATGACATTAATAGGGAAAAGCCAAACCATAACTTGAAACTTACCTGTCTTACAGGGTTTTTTTTTTAATCTCACAGATCTTTTAATAAGCAGTTATTTCATTAGTTTTGGAAACAACCTCCCCTCCCCAAATATCGCCTGACCTCAAAAAGCAATAACGTTTTGAAAAACTTACCTATAAGTAGCCAAAAATATTTTAAAATAGATTTGAAGATCATTTGTAGTTTTCTCATAACATGCAGGGCAAACCTGGGACATGGGTAGAGTCTCTCTTACTGCTCTCATTCCAATTAAATTAGAAAACGAGAAAATCTGAAGACCTCTAGCGTTCAATAAAATGTAAAGATTCTAAAAAACAAAAGCCCTTAAGAAAATTATTGGAGAGACGTGCAAAACTACTAAAACACACGATTCAATTAATTTTGTGAAGCTAAACTGAATGGAACGGGAGTTGGCACAATTCCGACGCAATGCAACTTCTCACTGACTGAGTGGAAAATCAACCAAGTCACCGCCTCCACCGCCAGATCTCCAGGGGGACCCGCAGACGCCAGCAAGTCGCGCAGGCGCAGAGCCCAGCGGAGGGAGCGCGACGGAGCGGGGAATCGGCCCCGCCTTCCCCAGGCTCCGCCCCCCAGCCTCCGTTCCTGGCGTTGCCACTAGCGGCGGCCGCGGTCCCCGCAGCGTCTGTAGCCCCGAAGCTTAGTAGCCCAGGTTTCCAGCCGGGCCCCTTTTCAAACTGGGCCCCAGCATGGCTGCCTCCAGCGCTGCGCGTGGGGAAGTCGCCGCGTTCTCGTTTTCCTGACGGCCCCTGGCTTCTGTGCGCGCCTTACCCTCCCCAGGCCACTCCAGCAGACATGTTTGCCAAGGCCTTTCAGGTCAAGTCCCACACGGCCATCAAGGGGTCCGACAGGTGAGGGAGAGAAGGGGCCTGCCCCGCCCACCAGGGCACCCAGACATTTCTCGGTGCGGGCTGGCCCACGGCCCTCTGGGAGCCCGTTCAGCCGACCTGAGGTGGAGACCAGGGGAAATCCAGCCGGGAAGGTGCCCCGGGGAGCAAGGGTGCGTTAGACACATTTTCAGGGCGAAGAGGAGACCAGGCCTGGTGTGAGGAAAACGTAATCAGTCAGCGCTTACTGCCTGCGCTCTAGATAAGGTGTTGCGGAGGCTGCAAACACCACCAATTACAGGGTCCCCGCCCTCCAAAGCTCTTCGAGTCCCTTAGGAAAAATCAGATGGGGCACCGAGGACTACGACTACAGGAAAAGAAGGATCTACCTCTGGCAGGAGACAGATGGAGGGTGAGGTGGGAGAGAACTAAGGGACGAGTTTTAAGAACTGTATCTGTTACTCAGTTGCTGATGTTGATACCACGTTGCGAAGTTAGGGACCAGTGTTCTCTAGCTGTCACTCGGTACCCTCATAGAGCTTTCTATCCATAAGCTGACACATATGCCAGGCAGATAAGATAAAAGACTGGGTCCGAGGACTAGGCATGGAGTCTGGAAGGTAGGGCTGAGTTTCTAGTCAAGCTAACTTGGTTACCCACCGGATCTCAGTTTTCCTCTTTCTTTGTGAAGTGGAAAGACTTGCCCTAGGAATATGTGAAACTAGATGAGACACTGGATGAGAAAGAGAATAGAATGTTTTGGAAGAGTATATGAGAATAAGGCATCATAAATCAGTTTTCCTTGGCCCTTGTGATTTTATAGTAAGTCCTCCCGAGCCCTTCGCAGTTATTAAAATGCATCCAGGCAGGATTCATGTCAGACATTGGTTTGCTTTCTGCAGGAGAAAGCTTCGGGCTGATGTGGCGGCTGCTTTCCCTACTCTTGGAACAGATCAGGTCTCTGCCTTAGTACCTGGAAAGGAAGAGCTCAACATCGTGAAGTTGTACGCTCACAGAGGGGATGCAGTAACTGTGTATGTGTGTGGTGGTAACCCCATCCTTTTTGAACTGGAGAAAAATCTGTATCCAACAGGTATGCCAATAGGATGAAGAGAGCCGTTGCTGTAATCCTTGCCTAACATCTGTGTCTCCTTCCTTTTTCATTAACCTGCCTTACTTAAACATGAAGTGCAGAATCTCCCAATGTCATCCCTAAGGATCTTTTTGGACCCAGTGTCCCTAGAATTGGTCCTTGAACATCAAAAACTGCTATAGGAGGGAGAATAAAAGGGCTAACACAGGAAGAGAGTAGTTGGCAAGGGATGTTCTGAGATGAAGGAATAATAGTTCATAGTGGGTTAAGTAGCGATGGAGCAGAGGTCTTCGAAAGGGTGGAATTTCAGGACATGTAAAAAATATTCTTAAAACTTCACTAGCAGGGTTTTCTTAAGAAACTGAGGAGAGACAGTGATAGGAAGGAAACTGGGTTAATTGAACTACATGCCCAGCTGTCGTCGTGATGTCCTTCAATCGAGATCTCTCACAGGGATTCCTTCTTAGGCTCAGCCTGGCTGTCAGGATCCTTTGCTTTCTCTCTTTGTCACTTGGGACTCTTCTTCCCCCAGCCTGGCTGCAGCAGTGCAGTGGGGTCTCCTTAGGTTACCTGTGCCCCCACGCCACTTTGTGGCTATGCAGACACAGGCACTTTTTGATCTAAGGTTTCACTGCTAACCACTGGGCACACAGAGGGAACAAAAATAGTAAACATGGGGAAATTTCAACATGTCCTACAGGCTGATGCCCCATTCTTCGCTTTCTTGCTTCTGAGCTCCTAGATGGAATCCTTGTTGGGTCTCTGTCCATGCCTTTTATCTCCTATCCCTACCTCCGTTCCTGCTGCTGCATCCAGGTGGAATCATAGGGACCTCCCAGTCTCAAGTGACATCCCGTTTTTTAAGTATCTGCCTGCTTTAAGAAGGAAACCTCTTAGGGCCTCACAGCCTCCTCTCTAGCTTTGAGTTGAGTTACTTTTCTAAATTAAAGTGGCCTTAGTGTTCGGCCTTGCCAGTTCCCTAGGAGATTGGCCTTTTGAAGTAAGTCTTTCTGTGTCTCTTTTTGGGCAGTGTACACCTTGTGGTCCTATCCTGACCTCCTCCCAACGTTCACAACATGGCCTCTGGTGCTCAAAAAACTGGTCGGGGGAGCAGGTAAGAGGATTTTCCTGTATTCTGGCTATTGGATGAAACCTACTTAGTACGAGCCAACTACTTTAATAAATGTACCCATTTCCTGTGTTCATAAAATTGAAAAATGGAATTTTTCCCACATGTGTGTTTCCTCCCTCACTTGGCTGCTTCCATAAGGTTCGTGGGGCACTACGACCCTGTTGAAAGGCTTCAATAAGCTTCGTACTTTGTACTTAAATCAGAATATACTTCATGAACAACCGTATGGTATGCTTTAAATCGATAAGCTGAATTTAGGAAAAGCAGAATAAGAGATCATGGAAGCTCACCCTCAGGTTGGTGCTTCAATTTGACCACTAGCCCCCCTTAATGGAAAAGGTCTGATACTCAGGTTGCGTTTCTTAATTTTTCATTATGAATAACCTAGTTGATATTTAATAAGTATTTGTTGGTTGAGTGAATGAATAAATGATGAGGTAAAACTTGGGTTGATTGGAGGCAGTATGTGGGTTGTAATACTTTTGTTTCTTGTGTGCCACAGATTTGATGCTGCCTGGCCTCATGGTGCCCCCTGTTGGTATGCCTCCGGTACAGAAGGGCGACCTCTGTGCCCTAGCCTTGGTGGGGAACAGGTACTGTGCAGTCCCCTGTGACTGTTGGGGGAAAATTTGGGTAAAACTGGGAGGATGACTTCTAAAGCTTATGGTTAAAGGATTAAAAGGAAAAAATCGGTTTCTTCCAGAAGCAGAGAGCGGGCCATGAGGGAATGGCTGTGAACCTGTGTGGGTGATTGCCAGGAGTTAGGGGATGAGAGAAATAGGGAGAGTTTGGTCAAAGGATACAAACTTCCAATTATGGAATAAAGTTGGGAGATCTAATGGATAACAAGGCAATTATAGTTGGTGACGCTATATCATATAACTGAAATTTGCTAAGAGAGTAGAATTTACCTGTTCTCACCCCTGACCCCCAGACACATTAGACCGCAAAAAAACAAAAAGAATAAACTTTGGAGAAGATAGTATATGCCTTTCTCACTCCCTAATTTAAAGTTACTTTCCAACACAATATAATAGTGAATAGTGAATGTTCAACAAATAATTGTTATTAGATAAATGAATATTTATGCCTGATAGTTCTGTTTTGATCTCAAAATAAAACAAGGTGCTATGCCTTGTTTGTTCATTTTACAAAAATTACTATTGTCAACCTAAAATGAACATGCACACGTATATACTCTCAAATACACATGCACGCGCATGCATACATACACACACACACACACCCCTTGATCTTGGGGAAAAAATAAGTCACGTACATTTTTTTGTTCTTGTTGCAGGTCCTGCTGAGATAATATACAAAATTATTTTTCATGCCAAAAGATAGTTGTTTAAGGAAATCAGGGTTCCCACAGCAAGAAAATAACTAGCCTCGTTACTTAGGAAAAGGAAGAACATACAGGCAGTACAGTCCATAACTAATTGATGGCCAATACCAGGACTGAAATGGTTCATTCTGACTAACTAACTGTTTCTGTAGCTCCTTCGTATGGTTAGAGCTGTCAGGCCTTAAAGAATTGTTCACCTGCAGATGCTCATAGGAGGTCTATCAGAGTATATTTAGGTTCTATATGAACGATATAGAGTAAGGAAAACATTCAAAGAATTTTGAAAAGCAATACATTTAGCCCATTTAAGAAAACTGGAATAATATTATAACCACACCAGGTAAAGAAATATTTTAAAATGAGAGAAGTACTGCCTGTGCTTAGAAGGAAATAGTTTAATTCCTTTTCCAAAGGGGATTTATTTTTATAATTGCACTGATAGTTTTAATTTTGCTTCAAAATATATGTGACATATTTGACATTTACTAACATATGGCAGTATGTTTATCTTTGTGTCACTAAGAATATTTTCACATTTTATATCTCTCCCACTTTGTTTCTGCCAAGTCAGTCAAAGCAATAAACATTTTTCAGTGTTTACTGCCTGTCAGTAATCTCTTTGGTTCCAGAAACATAATGATGAATAAAACAAGGCCTTTTCCTGAAGAATCATACAGTTTATGTGGGGGTTAGAAATTAGATAGGAAAACAAATTATATAATAACAATATATTGTTTCTTTAAATTAATTTTGTACTTAATATTTCAGCATGATTATTATCTGATGGTATTATTTTCTGTAATATCATTTCAATAAATATGTTATTTACTCTCGTTAACATGTAATTAGCCTGACCAACCCCCTATCGTAGAACATTAATGTCTTCCTATTTTGGATTCAGGATATAGTGTTGCAATTAAAAGAAAGACATTTATCTGAGTATTTTTATCTCTCTCTGGACCTCAGGAGCCAGATCAAGTTAAGGAATATTGACTTTATTTTTATATACTAAGTACTTAATAGAGTGGTATGCTCAAAGCTGGAAGTTGAGGCATTCAGTTATTTAGAAGGATATAAAGCAATATTGGAGCATAAGAAGTGTAACTAGTTGGATGATAGAGGTTATCAAAAATAAAGGACATCAAATATGATGAGTTTGGCCCTACAAGATGGATTCAGTCAAAAATATTATTGAAAGGCTATTACGCATTTGTAAAGGGGAAGAAGTCACCATCCCCACCTGTTATAGACTGAATGTTTGTTTCCCCCAAAATTCATATATCGGAGCCCTAACTGCTAATGTGACTGTATTTGAGGACAGGTCCTTTATAAAATGTAATTAGGGTTAGATGAGATCATGAAGATTGCTGTCCTCGTGATGGGATTAGTGTCCTTGTTCAGAAGAGGCATCGGAGAGCTCTCTCTCTCTCTCTTTTTCTCTCTTTCTCTCTCTCTTTGCTCACATAGAAGAGGTCAGGTGAACACACAGCAGGATGAAGGCAAGCTGTATCAGCCAGGAACAGAAGTCTCTTCAGAAATTGACCATGTTGGCATCCTGACCTAAACTTAACGTTTACCGGATACTGGAAACCTAAACGCCTGTTGTTGAAGCGACGGTCTGTGGGATTTTGTTATGGCGGCATCAGTGCCTAATAATCTACCCTTGGGAAACAAACCAATTAACACAGTCTTAAGTGAACAGGACTCATGCTAGGATCATACACACATAACATACTATCACAACTTATCAGAGGAAAACATAGCTGAGGTGAATTCAGGCAAAGTACACATTCTGCAGAATATTATGCCTAAGCAAAATCTCAAATGGTGAATAAGGATCAACCAGGAGCAATAGTTAGGAAGGAATATTTCGTCAGAAGAAATAGCATTAGCAGGAACGTGAATATTGACAGCAAATCCGCACTGGTCAGTACTTGGGCAGAATTCTAAGACGACCTTCCTAAGATTTTCACTTTATTCTGTTAGTTCCAGAAAGAAATGTAAACATGATGAGATAGCACTGCTATGATTAGGTGATTAATCAGTTGACTTTGAGTTCATCTGGGCATATCTGACTAACCAGAGAAGCCCTTAGCAGGATCTGGGGCCTTCCTGAAGAAAGAGAGATTAAAGTGTAAGAGGGCCTGTGGCGGAGGTCTCAGGGAAGGGAACTGAGAAAAGCCTGAGAGCTCAGAGCCATCCCTGGCCAGGAGCCAGCAGGAGAATGGAGACCTCAGTCCTACCATTGCAAGAAACTGAATACTGTCAGCAACCTTGTGAGCTTGAGAGAGGACACCAAGCTGCAGAAAAAACACGTAGGCCAACCAACACCTCGATTTCAATCTTGTGGCAAGTTGAGCAGAGGACCCAGATTCCTGACCCATAGGAAGTCATTCTCTGCTGTTTGATGCAACTGACTTTGGTAACTTGTTAGGTAGCTATAGAAGCTACTACATTCATAGAGATCATAAAACGTAAAACTAGAAGAAACTAGGTATAGGAGAAGTACATAGGATTTTGTGAATCTTCTGAAGCCGTTTAAGGAAACAGACTTCATTATGTGGATCATGGAGATATCTCCGTGTGGTTACAAACAAGGGTCTGGGGGGTCAGATCTCATTGTGCAGGGTTGCTCTGGCTGCAGTTCTAGGATAGGGATGTGGGCGCTACCACTCCCATGTGACTCCCATGGACGAGGCTGCTACTCACCTGGCAAAAATGCGAAGAGAGTCTGGAGAGAGCTGAGGTGGTCAGAGTGGAGTGAATGCATTAAACAAAATTAGCAGATGAAATGACAGGCATGGGTATTATACAGGTGTCAAAGATAAAGGAACAAAAAATTGTCTAGAAGGATTCTGAGATTTCTACTGTGTATGTCCAGATGAGTGGTGAGCTACAGCCATTAATGGAAACACAGGAGGAGGTGTAGATTTGACTTATTGGATGGGACGAAATGATGAATTAAATTTTAAAATACTGTATTTGGGGTGTCTACAGAAGAAAATGAAGATTTATGAAGAATAAATGACATCCCAAATCTGTAGTTCCTTTTTGCTTGAAATGTAATTCAAGGAATTCTTAAAAGAATTAGTATTTCTGAGAAAATGTTCAAGCAATTTCAAGTTAAACTTTTAATGGTACTCAGACTGAATTTGGGAAATGAAGCTCCCTCCCACTCAGTTGTCAGTCAAAGAGTCTAATGATCCAAGTTTCTTTTCTCCTGTTTTAATTTTGTATGGATATTCTACGACTCCCCTCCATCCCCCTTTTAGAGGTCACTCACAAGCATGAATCTTAGCTTGCTAGTTTCAGGAATCAGGAATCTTTGTATGAAGGTTAAAATAATACTTGCATAGTGCTTGCTTCGGCAGCACATATACTAAAATAATACTTGCATATATGGTCCTATCTAAATATTTTGAAATTTTTATTTCAGACAATGATCTGTCTGGTAAGAAGTTAGTTGTATCATAAGTCTCCATTCTGTGGAAAGATTAGAGGATGAGATGGAGCTAGCGGAGGCCAGAAGGAGACAGAATTGGGACAATCAAAAAGCTGAGAACTAGAAAAACACAAGAGCCTTGCTGTGTGAAAACACAGATCTAGTGTAACCATTATATTTTGTAACAGTCATAATGATAAATGATAACATGTTTTAAATATACCATATTTATGGATACCCGAGTGACTTAGTCAGTTGAGCATCTGCCTTCGGCTCCCATCATGATCCCAGGGTCCTGGGATAGATAGATAGATAGATAGATAGATAGATAGATAGATAGATAGATAGATAGATAGATAGATATAAAATATTTATACAAAAACGCTTGCAAAACTGCCTTTGCAATATCCTTTATAGAAAATTTTAAAAGCTGAATTGGGCGCCCAGTCCAGCCAAATTAAAGAAAGAATTGAAAGAAGAGAAAAGGAGGAATGGCTGAGTTATGAGACTATCTAGAAAATTAATTTGCTGGTGAACAGAATCTCCCAGAAAGAACTGGCTGAAGGACTGTCGGCTGATAATCCTCGAATCTGACCTGGAATCAGTTTGGCCATAAGTACTTTCGCTTCACTTAAAATCAGAGGTGACATGGGAGAATGGATTGTTTATTCTCCGAAATCAAAGCTGCCCTATGAGACATTAAATCACCAGGAGATTCTAGTCACAAATTCTGATTTGGCTGGTTATCAACTTCGGTGAATATTAATTTATTCAGAAAGTCTCCAACAAGCCGGAATCCTGCCTGACTCCTCAGAACGAAGTGGCTCCACGAAGGACCCGAGGCTGCCCGGTCCCATGAAATCAGACACGACCACTCGTGAACCAGTGTCCGTAATTGTCTGAAAAGGGCTTTGTGCTCATCCATCCACCTGTTGGTTTACATGTCCATTCATGTAGGCATTAACTGCTTGCCTTCTGCGCCTTTACTTTGCTCCGTGCTGGGGATGCATGTGCCCTCGTGAACCTTATATTTTATCGGGATATGGATGTTAAACATTCTATAAAAATTAGTATTCCTAGTAAAATATATCATACATGCCACAAAGAGGACTATGAAAGAGAATGAAATGGGAAGAAACTTAAAACTTGAGAGATGAAAGTTTCCTTGAAGAAATTTGGGTTGGCCTATGAAGAACAGAAGGAAAATAACTTTTAAACAGAAGGGATAAAATGCTATCCAATGATAGAAGCATGAAGGCTCATGGCCAGTGTATCTTGCAAATTCTACACACTAAAGCGTCTTGTCAGAGAAACTGGGGGTTTGACAAAAGACAAAAAGACAAGATAAAATAATTCGACACTTTTTGTTACTTGGTACCTTGTCCCAAGGCAACTTTCTCATTTATAGAAATATTTGCGTTATTGATAAATAAATACACATTTTTAAGAGTTTATTTTAAGCAATCTCTACACACTAATCACTGGTTTAAAAAACATTGAACAAAGTGTAAATTGATGAGGAATTCTGTAGCGTAACAAATTCTTATACCCATGATCCTTATTATTTGCCAATTCTGTATCTGCAATTTCAGCTACTGGTTAAAATTTATTTGTAACCCTGAAATTAATACCTGGGGCTTTTTCACCATGATTCCAGGGCACATACACAACAGAGCAGTGAAAAATCGGAGTTGTCCAAATATGCACATTCCCTGCTCGGGTCCAACAAGGTGCTGCTCCGCCTCGTCCTTTCAGCAATTCTGCAGAGACAACTGCAGGATGGAGACCCCAGGGGCAACACACTGTAGTACAAGACACTGGTTCTATGGCCAGTTACGTAGGGTTTGAATGTCAAGTCTGGTACTGTTGCTGGGATAGTCACTTAACACTTCTAAACCTACTTTTTTCTTTTGTAAATCAAAGCAAGTGCAATCTACCAGGATGAGATGCTTTAGAATTAAGATTATATGTGAGATATGTCTCTATATACACACCAAAAAAAAATACATGTACACATGGTACCCCTTGGAGCAATGTTTTTTTTTAATACAGAGTTTGTGATGATTTTCTAGACATTATTGCAGGAAGAACAAGAATTGTGTATCTGTGTGTGTCTCTGTGTGCATGGGTGTGTATTATACACACATATGTAAAATACATATAGAAATATGAAATACATATGTATATACATATATATTTTATATATCTGTGTGTATCATATATGGGAAAAGTGAGCATTACATAAATGAGCTAAGAATGAAAGGTTTATTGCTAAGTCAAGAAGATGAAAGTATTATAATCAGCTTTACTATCTAACACAGAACTAGATGTCCTCACTGATATAACTGGTCAAAGAAGAGAAGTATAAACACCAAAAAGAGAACACTAAAAATATCAGTATTTTCAGATGATATTATTTAAACCAGCAATTCCACTAAACTTAAGTAAAAACATTCTACAGACAATAAAATAATTCAGTTAGGTGGTAGGGTGTGAAATTAAAATACAGAAATCAATAGCCTTCATCAATACACACAATAAGCAGTTGAACATACAAAGTAAAAGAATACCTTATTTATAGTTCAAAAAAAAATAAAAGCTTAGAAAAAACACAAAAGTTGAGAAAAATCTACAAGAGAAAAAAATGTTCAGCTTTCTTAATCATAAACATAATGTGAAATACATGGAGATATATACCATAGAAAGACAACGTCATAAAGGTCTCATGGACAGGCTATGTGGAAAAACAAATAGGCCTAAATATCCAAGAAAACTTTGAAGAGTGACAGTGATGACAAGAGTGATAAGATTAGGCCTGTTAAAAAAACAAAACTAAATTTAAAATTAAATTAGTGCCTTCTGGATAAACAGACCAACAAAATAAACTAAAGTTTCATAAATAGACCCACATGTGCACAGAAATTTACTATATCATAGGGGCACCTGGGTGACACAGTCAGTTAAGTGTCCGATGCTTGGTTTTGGCTGGCCTGGTGATCTCTGGGTCCTGAGATTGAGCCCAGCATCAGGCTCTGTGCTTAGCGTAAGATCTGCTTGAACTTCTCTCCCTCTCCCTCTGCCCTGCCTGTTCGTGGTCTCTATCCCCCCCTCTCTCTAAAATAAATAAACCTTAAAAAAAGAAAAAGAAATATACTATGTCCCAGAGGTAGCATTTCAAATATATCAGGGAGTCTTGGAATTTTAAAATTGACAGTATTGTGACAAACTGAGTAATTTGAAAAATAATGGGGTTCAACCCATACGTCATTACACACTAAAATAAATCAGATAAATCAGTTAAAGGTATATGCATTCACACATTATATATATATATATATATATATATATATATATATACACATCTGTATATATATATCTCCCATAAAAGTGTAGAAGGAAAGTTTGTTTTAACTTTACTCAAAATCAAAAAGTCAAAAAATAAAATATTTATTTTTACTTGATATAAATAAGAATGTATGCTTAACAACCCCCTCCCCAGTCATGGTAACCAAAGGCAAAAAGGCATAACAAACTGAACAAAATTAGAATTCACTGTACATATAAAAAGGCTAACATACCTAATTTATAAAAAGCTCTATATATCAGTAAGGAAAAGTTTAATAGAAAATGTGCAAAATATATGAATAGGCAATTATATTATTGAGCAATAAGTCATCACTTGTATAGCTGGATTCTGAAGAAACACACCTTTTTGCTAACCATTTTTGTTCATACACATGTATGAAAACTTCGCTGTAGACATCCTGTCCACTTTCATGTCCACGATGATCATGGAAAGAGCTCAAAAAGGACCTGAAATAGTTGGTATCTGAAAATATTGCCATTTTGAGGACATAGAAGTAAATAAATATGTTAGTGATTTTCTTCTCATTTTATATAATGCAAATTTTTAATTCCCCTTCCTGGCCTTCTTAGTTTTAAGTAAAATTGCTCTACGTTATAATAAAAACAAGAGTTTCTTCAGGCAAGATATATTTCTAGATTTTTCTGATGACAAAAATATCTTTGTAATTAATCAAAAAGACACCCTTCTGGTTTCTATGGACATCTTTAAATATTAAGGAAGTCAAAACTTTCCAAGCCACAAAGTGTAACCACACAATTTTTTTGTTCATTTTCATAACAATCCAAATACTAAAAAAGATCATATCCCCATTGTATCTATGAAGAAATGGAGCATTACAGATCTTACCCCTGCAATGTTTAATATGTGTAATACTTTATGAATGACTTCTTTTCATATAATAACAGCACCCTGAGAAACAAGACCTATACTGGCTAAGTAAGTGCTTAACTTTGGGTGTTCTGCAGCTTTTTCATTCGGTTATTATTTTGATTAAGTGAAATGTAGAAACAGCATCAAATATAGACTGTTGAGAATACTCAAAGAAATGCACCTTTAATAAATTCTATATTAAATCTGTGAATATTACTCAGAATTTAAAGCAGGCATAATGAAAATAGAGCTATATAATGAAATCATGTTGTCTATCTGCTTATCTATTTATAACCTGTTTTCATAAATATCTCAGATTCAGTAAGCATTTCTGATGTGCTAGAAATTGTTATCAGCTTTATTTCCTCATTCTCATAACAATACAAGTAGTTAAAAATGCCATTTCCCTATGCTATCTATGAAGAAACAGATGATTACACATATTCCTTCCCTCTGTTTTTAGGTAGAATACAAATAAGAAGTCTGACATCATAGCATGATTTCAAAACATCAGACCCTATTGTCTGCCCCCAAATACTGTCATAATATTCATTTATAACAAATCCATTTTGTTGAACATCTGACATGAACAACTGCATCTGACTTGCCTCAGTGTCAGTTGATTTAACTATGTTACATTGGAAAAATACTTTTCTCTCTCTAAATGCTAGCGTTTCTGTTTTCTTTTCTATTTTCTCTTTCTTAGCCATGAAAGAGGAAGAAAAGCAGAGACCAACATACAGACAGGATGTAGGGCAGTGCTGCCAGTAGAATTTTCTGTAATTATAGATTTGTCCTGTCTCCATTTTCTGATAACCACTAGCCACATGGAGAGAATGGATGAAAATGGTCAAAGGGTATAAAACTCCAGTTAGATGAACAAGTTTCGGGGATATAATGGACAGTGTGGTGACTACAGAGAACTATGCTATAGTATATACTTGAAAGTTGCTAAGAGAATAGATCTTAAATATTCTTATCACATACACACACACACACACACACACACACACACACACACACGAACAGGAAGAAAAAGAAAACTATATGAGGTGGCTCATGTTTAACCTTATTGTTGTAATGACATATACGTGCATCAAATCACGGAGCTGCAAACCTTAAACATATACAAAGTTATTTACCAATCATATCTCAGTAAAGCTGGAAAAAAAGTGTTAAATTTTGTTGTAAATGAAAAAAATGATTAATACAATTAAAGAACTAGATTTTCATTTAATTTTAATCAATTATAATTTTCAGTAGCTGCGTGTGACTAATAGATGATGTGTTGGACAGTGCACGTCCAAAGTCTGCCACACCACCCCCTGTAACAATGTAAGTCCTGTCATCCTCCATCCACATTTTTTCATCATCTTCCATCCACGTTTTTTCATCTGTTAAACCACCATAGCAACAAAGACTGCAATTTCTTTCTAATTAGTATACCTGCTTCTACTCCCAGCGGTCCATTCTCCAGATAGCTATAAAAGTATTTTAAAAACTCAACATAATACTCAATGGTGAAAGATTGAAAGCTTTTCCCCTAAGTTTGGGAACAAGACAAGGACTCCTGCACTCACCACTTCTGTTTCACATAGTACGAGAAATTCTAGCCAGAATACTTAGGCTTGAAAAAGAAGTAAATGGCTTTCAAACTGGAAAGGAAGAAGTAAAATTACCTCTATTTGTCGGCGAAATGACCTTATATACAAAAAAAGCCTAATGAATACACAAACACACAAACTGTTAAAGCTAATAAAGAAATTAGGCAAAGTACAAGATTCAGTCTCAAGATGTAAAGATCAGTTGTATTTCTATGCACTGACAATGAACAACCCAAAAATACCATTAAGAAAATTCCATTTGAATAAAATCAATAAGGATAAAATACATAGAAATTAATTTAACTGAGGCGGCATAAGACTTGTACACTGAAATGTATAAAACATTACAGAAAGAAATTAAAGAAGACCTAAATAAGTAGAAAGACACTTCAAGTTTCTGGAGTAGAAGATTTAATATTGTTAAAATGATAGCACTACCCACAGAAATACACAGATTCAATGTATACCTACCAAATTCCCAAAAGCATAGTCTCAGAAATGTAAAAACCAATCCTAAAACTCAGATGCAATCTCCAGGGAGTTGAACAGTGGAAACAATCTTTTAAAAAGAAGAACAAAGTTGGAAGTCTCTTACTTCATGATTTAAAAATGTATTATAAAGCTACAATAATTAAAAGAGTTTGGTACTGGCATGGGATAGTCAAGTAGACTAATGGAATAAAATTGAGAGTCCTAGAAGTAGACTCTCACAACTATGGTCAATTGATTGTCCACAAGGGTTCCAGTACCATTCAATGGAGAAAGAACATTATTTTCAACAAATAATTCTGGGGAAATTGTATATCCACATGCAAAAGAGTAACATTGCACCCTTACCTTACACCAGATACAGAAATTATCCAAAATGTATTACAGGTCTAAAATTTTAGAACACTATAAAATCTTAGAAGAAAACTTAGGGGCAAATCTGCATGACCTGGGATTTAGCAATAGTTTCTTAAATATGACCCCAAAGTACAGGAAAAACAACGATAAATAGGTAATAGGACTTCATTAAAATTAAAAAGAACTGTTTATCAAAGGACACAATCAAGAGGCTGAAAAAACAAGCCACAAAATGGAAAAATGTTATTTACAAATTGTATTACTGAAAAGGTTATTCAAAAATATTAAAATTCCTACACTCAACAATAGCAATACAATTTTAAAAATGAGCCAAGGACATGAATAGACATTTCTTCAAAGAAGGTGCACAAATGGCCAATAAGCACATGGAAGATACTCAACAGCATTGCTCATTCGGAAAAAGGAAATCAAAACAGTTCAATACTACTTCATGCTTGCTAGAATGGTTAGAATTTTTATTTATTTTTATTTGTTATTTAAATTCAAGTAGCCAACATATACCAAAAACTAATGATGGCTAGAATGCTTAGAATTTTTTAAAAGGTAGGAAGAAAGAGGAGTGAGAAAGAGAGAAGAAACAAGTGTCGCCAAACATGGAAAAATTGGAACTCTTTTTTAAAATTTTATTTAAGGGGAAGGGGAGAGGAGCAGAGGGAGAGGGGCAAGCAGACTCTTCCTCAGTGCACCCAGCACTGGGCTGGATCCCAGGACCCCAAGATCATGACCTGAACTGAAATCAGGGGTGGAACGCTCAACCGACTGAGCCACCTGAGTGCCTCAGAAAAATTGGAACTCTTGTGCATTGCTGATGGGTATGTAAAATGATGCAGGTGCTGTGGAAAGAAGTTTGTTTCTCAAAATTACACATGGAATTAACCAAATGACTCCACAATTCAACTCCCAGGTCTATACCTAAAAGAATTGGAAGCAGGGACTCAAGCAGATGACTCAATGCCAGTGTTTATTGTAGATCATTCACACCATCAAAAGGAGTCAACAACCCAAGTCCGTCAATAGATAAAAAATATATATATTATATATACATATAATATATATATACAGTGAATATTATGAATATTATATGTATATATATAAACTATATATACATACAGTGAATATTATCCATTCATAAAAAAGAATGAAGTTCTGATACCTGCTACAACATAGATGAATTTAAAAACATTATGTTAAGTGAAACAAGCCAGACACAAAAAGAAAAAAACAGTGTGATTCACATAAAAATATTTATATGAAATATATTTTTAAAAAGCAAATTCATGAGACAGGAAGTATATTAGCAGTTACTGGTTCTGGGAGGAGGGTGGATCTGGGAGTTATTACTTAATGGCTACAGAGCTTTTTATTTGAGTTGATAAAAATTTTCAAAACCTATAGGAGTAGTAATGCTTGCACAGCATTGTGAATTTAATTAATGCCACCAGTGTTTATACTTAAACATTGTTAAAATGATGATTTTTGTTATGCACATATATTTTTATCATGATTATAAAAATAGTAAACTAAGAACAAAACCTCAAATATATTTTTAAAAATCATATCATCCTGTTATCAAAAACATTCCCCAAATAGATGCTCATCATTTAAAATGTAAAAATCTAAATTTCCTTATCTAGGCTTTCAAGCCCTTGTGTAATTTGGCTCCTGCCTGCTTCTCCAACCTCATGCCATTAACTGCTCCTATTTCCACTTCTTGAATGTGTTAAACTAATTTCCACTTTTAGACTTTTACCAGCTTTTTTGACTGTCTACAAAATTAGGGTATATTGATGCGATGCACAGATGTTGGCTTTCTCTATGAATTTAATTTTATTGCAGATCCAAGCCTCACCATATACTACCTGCATGACTTTGTAAGTTAGCATGTCTCCATATCCTCACATGTAGAATGAGAATAAAAAGAAAATCTATCTTACGAGACCATTGGGGTATAACATGACCTATGTTATGGGTATAACATTAATTAATGTATTGTAATATAAGTCTTCAGACTGATGTCTGGCTCATGATAAATGTTACAGTTTTCATGTATTATTATTATTGCCCAAGAGTTATCTTCCATTCTTCGTCCTTCCTCCTGCTCCTTCCTTACCAAACAAAATAGTTGATGTACTTAGTGGGCAGCAACCTTCTCAATGGAAGAAGGTCTTATATCCAGTTTTAAAGGATGCATCTCAATTGTGCTAAATTCTACACAGGAATTCCCTTCCTGCTTGACAAGTTTTGGTCTGGAAGTAAATATGTGATCCAGGTAAGGCGAAGGAGTCTCAATAAAAATCCCCTGGTATCTCTACAGGAAAGATTTGCATTGCTAATAGGAAAAAAAAAGTTACAGGAAAATTGCTCTGTCCTTTCTGCCTTGAACAGAACTGGGTGAAGACATGATTTTGGAGCTAATGAAGCCCTCTTGCACCACCAGACCAATAGGAGGCATTTCTCCATGGTGTTTCTATTCCTACTGTGACAGCTTTCGTTTGAGATTATTTTTTCAGGAATGTTTGCATGGCAAACAGTTTTGAAACCTAAAAACAATATCTCCCTTGGACAAGAGGGCATATTTGTTTTCTGACGGGGATAACAAAGCCAATGCCCTCCTCCTGCACAAAGGTTGGGCATGTTTGCTGGTAGTCTACTTATAAGAATTGGGATTTCCTACCTTGGGGTTACTGGGCGGTGACACAAGCTGAGTGTGTGCGGGGCATCCATCTGAGCAGCTCCAGAGAGGCCCTGAGAGTTTGCAGGACAGAGAGAACCAGTGTGAATGTGAAGTTCATGCCACCTGCTGTGCTAAGACCAATAAAGTCCTCTGTCTCTGATCCAGGAGTTCAGTGTCTTCTGCCAGCATCTGGGAAGCTGTGGCATGGTAACTACAGTTAACCCTTGAACAGTGCAGGGGATTGGGGCGCTGACCCCCACACAGTCAAAAATCCTCATTTAAGTTTTGACTCTCCCCCAAAACTGAACTACTAATAGCCTACTGTTGGCCAAAAGCCTTACGATAACATAAAAAGAATTAACCCATATTTTGTATGTGATATGTATTATATATGCTCACAAGCTAGAGGAAAGAATATTATTAAAAAGGCATAAGGAAGAGAAAATATATTTACATACTATACTGTATTTACTGAAAAAAAACCATATGTGAGTGGACCCACACAGTTTAAATGTTCAAAGGTCCACTGTACTTATTTTGTAATCAGGGTAAAGTATCAGACCCTTCACATGAGTTGCTCAACTATATGCCAACAAATTAGACAATGTGGAAGGAATGGATGCATTCTCAGAGACTTATAAACTACCAAAACTGAATGGAGAAGTATAAGAAAACCCAAACAGACACATAAGCAGTAAGGAAATTGAATCAATAACCAAAAATCTCCCCCCCCCCCAAAAAACAAAAGCCCAGGGCTAGATGGCTTCTCAAGGGAATTCTACCAAGCATTTAAAGAATTAATACCTATTCTTCTGAACTTGTTCAAAAAAAAAGAAATGGAAGGAAAACTTCCAAACTCATTTTATGAGGCCAGCATTACCTCGATCCCCAAACCAAAGAGAGACCCCATCAAAAAGGAGAATTACAGTTCAATATCCCTGGTGAACATGGATGCCAAAATTCTCACCAAGGAGCTAGCCAGTAGAATCCACCAGTACACTAAAAGTTGTTCACCACGACTAAGTGAGATTTATTCCTGGGCTGCAAGGTTGGTTCAACATCCACAAATAAATCACTGTCACACAATACATTAATCAAAGAAAGGACAAGAACCATATGATACTCTCAATAGATGCAGAAAAAGCATTTGACAAGGTACAGCATCTATTCTTGATTAAAACTCTTCATAGTGTAGGGATAGAGGGTACATACCTCAATATCATAAAAGCCATCTATGAAAAACCCACAGAAAATGTCATTCTCAATGGGGAACAACTGAGAGCTTTTCCCCTAAGGTTAGGAACATGGCAGGGCTGTCCACTATCACCACAACTATTCAGCGTAGAACTGGAAGTCCTAGTCTCAGCAATCAAATAACAAAAAGAAATAAAATGCATCTGAATCAGCAAAGAAGTCAAACTCTCACTCTTTGCAGATGATATGATACTTTATGTGGAAAACCCAAAAGACTACCTCAAAACTGCTAGAACTCATAGAAGAATTCAGTAAAGTGACAGGATTTAAAATCAATGCATAGAAATCAGTTGCATTTCCATACACCAACAGCAATAATAGAGAAGAAAGAGAAATTAAGGAGTACATTCCATTTACAATTGCACCCAAAACCACAAGATACCTAGGAGTAAATCTAACCAAAGAGGCAAATAATCTATACTTGGGAAACTATAGAATACTCAAGAAAGTAATTGAGGAAGACACAAAGAAATGGAAAAATGTTCCATATTCATGGATTGGAAGAACAAATACCGTGAAAACGTCTGTGCTACCTAGAGCAATCTACACATTTAATGCAATCCTTATCAAAATACCATTAACTTTTTTCAAAGAAATGGAACAAATAGTCCTAAAATTTGTATGGAACCACAAAAAAACCTGAATAGTCAGAGGAATGTTGAAAAGGGAAAGCAAAGCTGGTGGCATCATAATTCCAGACTTCAAGCTCTATTACAAAGTTGTAATCACCAAAACAACATGTTACTGGCACAAAAACAGACACATAGATCAATGGAACAGAATAGAAAATCCAGAAATGGACCCTCAACTCTATGGACAACTAATCTTCCATAAAGCAGGAGAGAATGTCCAATGGCGGAAAAAAAAACTCCCTTCAAAACTCTTCAAAAAATGGTCAGAAAATTGGACAGTCACATACAGACGAATGAAACTGGATCATTTCCTTACACCACACATAAAAATAGACTCAAAATGGATGAAAGACCTCAACCTGAGACAGGAATTGATCAAGATCCTTGAGGAGACCACAGAAAACAACCTCTTCAACCTCAGCCACAGCAACTTCTTCCTAGAAACATCACCAAGGGCAAGGGAAGCAAGTGCAAAAATGAACTAATGGGACTTCATCAAGATCAAAAGTTTGTGCACATTAAAGAAAACAGTCAACAAAACAAAAAGACAATGACAGAATAGGAGAAGATATTTGCAAGTGACATGTCAGATAAAGGATTATTATTTAAAACCTATAAAGAAATTTTCAAACTCAACACCCAAAGAACAAAAAATCCAATCAAGAAATGGGCAGAAGACATGAACAGACATTTCTCTAAAGAAGACATCCAAATGGCCAATAGACACATGAAAAACTGCTCAATATTACTGGGCTGCAAGGTTGGTTCAACATCCACAAATACAAATCAAAATCCCAATGAGATACCACCTCACACCAGTCAGAATGGCTAAAACTAACAAGTCGGGAAATGACAGATGTTGGTGAGGAATTGGAGAAAGGGGAACCCTCCTACACACACTGTTGGTGGGAATGCCAGCTGGTGCAGCCACTCTGGAAAACAGTATGGAGGTTCCTTGAAAAGTTGAAAATAAAGCTGCCCTATGACCCAGGAATTGCACTACTGTGTATTTACCCCAAAGATACAAATATAGTGGTCTAAAGGGGCAAGTGCACCCCAATGTTTATAGCATCAATGTCCACAACAGCCAAACTATATAAAAGGCCTAGATGCCCATCGACAGATTAATGGATGAAGATGTGGTATATATGTATGTGTGTATGTGATGTATATATAATGGAATGCAGCCAACAAAAATGAAATCTTGCTATTTGCAATGATGTGATGGAACTAGAGGGTATAATGCTAAGCGAAATAAGTCAATCAGAGAAAGACTGATGAATCACAGACATATACTCATTAACAAATAATAAAATTCTTTAAAAGGCCATAAATTTTTCTTAGTTAAATAAAATAATATATACACTCAAAGCAAATTAAAACCTTACCAATGGAATTTAACAATAATTGTTTTAGGATATTTTACTAGAAATATAATACTGCCTTCTGGAACTTGGAAGAATTAAATAAAAATATTCTTTACTTACAAAAAAAGCAAATAGACCATCAGCATTCTATCATATCATGAAAATATCATTTAAGCTGTGTCGTTCAGCTGGATAAGCGTCTACCCTCATCTCAGGTCATAAACCCAGGATCCTGTGATCAGTCCTGCATTGGGCTCCTTGCTCAGTGGGGAGCCTGCTTCTCCTTCTGCATGCCACTCCCCCTGCTTGTGCTCTCTCTCTCTCTCTCTATGACAAATAAATAAATCAAATATTAAAAAAGAAAGAAAAAAAATATCAGTTAACAATCAAAGAGCATCAAACACAGAGAATCTTGCTTTCAGGTATAAGAATGAGCAAAAACAAAAACCAAAAATTGATAATTATATGGACTTTAGATATTGGAATTATCAATTACATAACTTATAATAAATATATAATTCTGAATAGCCCAGAATGCAGCACATGTAAAAGATAAAAAGGGTATATATGCAGAAGGCATCATATATCTCTAACCTGATTCCCAGAAAGAGAACCTATAAAAAGAAAAAAAATCGTTTGAAGAGATCAAGACTGACAATTTTTCAGAACAAATGTAAAACAGATAGGAAGCAGGGAATGCAGAAGGGATGTAAATAAGTATATAAAAACCACACTTAGACTTATATTAATAAAACACAATGACACCGAACACAAAAAAGAACATCTTAAAGAAAACAGAGATAAAGGACAAATCACCAATAAAAATACTAGACTGTAGGAAGACTTTTAAGCAAAGATGGAAACTAAAATAAAAGAATACACTCTTTACATTGAAAAAACAAAATAAAACTCAGCCTCTAAATTCCATTGGTAAGGTCTTAATTTGCTTTGAGTGTATATATTATTTTATATAACTAAGGAATACTATTTTTGAACAAAAGTGATGGGGAAAAACACATTATTCTCATATAATAAGTTAAGAATTTACTAAAAATAGACCAATTCAAGTGATAATCTCTTCCAGAAACACCCTTACAACACATGCAGAAATACTGTTTGGCTAAGGGTGTGGGCATCCTGTAACCCAGTCAAGCTGACACATAAAATTGCCCATACACGGCACTATAAAATAATAACAAAGGGATGGATTAAGGTGCAATTAATTTGGCAAATCTATAGGTGACTTTAAATAAATATTGCTTAAAAATTAATAATAATATTTTTAATTAGTGTTTCTTTAAAAAGACAATGAAAATGCTGGCCAATAACAGCACATAAATTGGGAGAAGCATAAAAAGATTTATTTATTTTTAATAGATTTATTAAGTATTAAAATGTTCCATAATTTGGCAGGATGACTAAAAAATGGATTAACTTTCTGTTTATAAAACTAAATTTGTATGATAACATTTAAACAAAACACTTAAAGGAATAAAAATATAAATCGGAAAATGAATAAGAAAATGAAACTGAAGAAAAAAAACAAGGTCAAGAATAGAGAAAATAGGAAAGTGTAGAAATAGGAAATAATCATGAGACGGTAGGAAAAATAATGAAAACAAATGGTATTCACAATCACATTAACTGAGCTAAACTTTACAGTGAAAAGACAGAGTTATTAAATTGAACTGAAGAAAACCTCCATTACACTGTAAAACATTAGCAGAGTTAGAGAACGTCAGTGCATAACGACATAATGTTCATTTAACAATCTCTTGCAAATTTTAAATTGTGCCTACCTAACAACAGAAGAGGGAGGGAGAAAGAAAAGGAAGAGACAGGGAGAGAGAAGAAAGTGAAATAACAGATCTGGAGGAGAGATTGATAAATGTATCATCACCCTGTGTTATGTCATCATGGCGCTCAGTTCACAAAATAAACATTTTTAAACTAGCAAGCAATTTGAAGGGTTTGATCATCCCCATTACCAAATTAGAGCTAACGTGTATAGAATACATAGCATGACAGTTGAAGAATATACGTTTACATGCACATATAAAATATTTATGAAAAGTGATGATGTGGCATGTCATAACAGTAGTTTTTAAAACTCACAAATAATTGCTATCATAGGGAATTCAATGTTTAATGACAGCACCTTAAGGAAGACAACAATGACCAAAGAGGACTAGAATAAAGCTGCATTTGGAAATGCAGAAACAAATGCATAAAACTCATGGCATAGAATAACTCACTATTGAAATTAGGCAGTACATAGAAATATAAAATAATGGAAATACTAAGTATTGTAACCTAAAGTGCTGGGTTGAAGCAAAACAGAGGCAAATGGACAGCCTAAAATCCTTCTTTTATAAGATTTTATTTATTTGTTTGTTTGTTTGTTTGTTTGTTTATTTAAGAGACAGAGAGTGGGAACATGAGCAAGGGGGAGAGGGAGAGAGAAAAGCGAACTTCCCACTACGTAGGGAGCCTGGACCATGATCATGACCTGCGCCAAAAGTAGATGCTTAATAAACCAACAAAGCCAGGCAGACCATAAAAAATCCTTAAAAAAAAAAAAAAAAACTGGGACACCTTGATGACTCTGTTGAGTGTCTGCCTTTGGTTCAAGTCATGATCCTACGGTCCTTGGATCAAGCCCCGCTTTCGGGCTTCCGGCTCAACTGGTAGCCTGCTTCTCCCTCTCCTATTTCCCATTGCTTGTGTTCCTTCTCTCACTCTCTCTCTCTATGTCAAATAAATAGATGGGGTCTTTAAAAAAATAATAAATGTGTAAAAGTTACTGAGCAAAAAATTCATTAGATATTTATCTTACAGAGTTAAAAGTAGAACAATAATAAATACAACAAAGGTATGAGACAAATAATAAAGATAACAGAAAATAATGAAGTTGGAAAAACAAGGATGAATAGGTTAAGGGTTAATTTCCTTCATTTTCTAGAATACAGGTCCTTCACCTCTTTGGTTAGATTTATTCCAAGGTATCTTATGGTTTTGGATGTTACTGTAAATGGAATCAATTCCCTAATTTCTCTTTCTACAATTACATTGTTACTGTATAGGAAAACAACTGATTTCTGTGCATTGATTCTGTGTCCTGCCACATTACTGAATTACTGTATGAGTTCTAGTAATTTAGGGGTAGAGTGTTTTGGGTTTTCCACCCAAAGTATTATGTCATTTGCCAATTTGAATACATTTTTATTTCTTTTGTTGTCTGATTGCTGTTGCAAAGCCCTCTAGAACTATGTTGAACAACAGTGGTGAGAGTGGGCATTCTTATCATGTTCCTGATATTAAGGGAAAGGCTCTCAGCGTTTCCCCACTGAGAATGATATTGACAAGACAAGAAAAAACAAATGTTGGAGAGGTTGTGGGAAAAGGGGAACACTTTTACACTGTTGCTGGGAGTGCAGGTTGATACAACCACTTTAGAAAACAGTGTGGCAGTTCCTCAAAATGTTAAAAATAGAGCTACTCTACCCAGCAATTGCACTACTGGACATTTACCACAAAGATACAGATGTAGTGAAAAGGAGGACCAAATGCACCCCAATGTTCATAGCAGCAATATCCACAGTAACCAAACTGTGGAAAGAGATGAGATGCCATTCAACAGACGAATGGATGGTTTCACTTATTTGTGGAACATAAAGAATAGCATGGAGGACATTAGGAAAAGAAAGGGAAAAATGAAATGAGAGGAATCAGAAGGGTAATAAACCATGAAAAACTATGGACTCTGAGAAACAAACTGAGGGTTTTAGAGGAGAAGGGGGTGGGGGATAGGGTACATGGTGATGGGCATTAAGGAGGGCATGTATTGCATGGAGAACTGGTTGTTATACACAAACAATGAATCATGGAATGCTACATCAAAAACTAATGATGTACTGTATAGTGACTAACATAACATCATATAAACAGTTAATTCCCTTGAAATGACTAATAAAATAAATAAACCTCTGATAAGATTAATCAGAACTAAAAGAGAACAGAATTAAGCAGTATTAAGAATCAAGAAGTGCATCTAAATAATGCTGCAACTTCTAAATTTGAGGCAGACATAATATAGTCCACAGTGCCACTTCCTTCATTATAGTCCAAATTGCTCCCAGCACGGTAACGTGGGTGGTGCCTTGGACTTTGACTTCATTCAAGGCCAACCTGTGTTATTCAGTTGTGCTAGAATGGCTCACGATGTGATATAAACAATTTGTTCAGAAGAGCCATTTTTAAAAAGTCATCATTGTTACAGAATCCGAACATCCCCTGAGACTTAATATTGTTCTAAGATTTGCCAACCCACTGAAGACTTTGCATTAACATGACTTGGTTTTCTCTTCAGAGTCATTTTTATGTCAACATGAGAACAATAATCACCACTTTCTTACCAAAGCCTCTGTGGCTTGAAGTGGCTTCCATTGCTTGGTCAAGCTGTAAAAGTTGTATATAACTAAAGAGAGTGTCTGCTTGCACAAATTCTCTTGTGGGAATGCTGAGTACTGTTTCTTCTAGTCTAAAACTTGGTGTCAATTATACAAGCTAGGCAAGATCCCTTAGCTCATGACCATTCCTGCTCACTATTCCTTGACTTCTTCTAAGCCAGGGGCAGAGGCCAACAATGATTAAATCCAAATAAAATGCCTGTACATTTGAGCAGTTGAAATGTTCATATGAACAATATAGAGAACTCAGCATCAACGAGACATAACTAATACACTCACAAGAAAAAAAGTGGGAAAAACTGAAAATCAGTGATTTCTTGACCCAAGAAAGAACTGGGTTTGCAGATAAACCACCACCCCCAATATCTAGTGAGGCGTAAATCTAGACAGACATGGCCCAGGTCGGTTTATCCAAACCAGAAGTCACCAGAGCCATAACTGGTCAGATTTATTTTTTTACAAAGACTTTATTTATTTATTTGACAGAGAGAAATACAGCCAGAGAGGGAACACAAGCAAGGGGAGTGAGAGAGGGAGAAGCAGGCCTCCTGCGGAGCAGGGAGCCCAATGTGGGGCTCGATCCCGGGTCTCTGGGATCATGACCTGAGCCGGAGGCAGTCACTTAACCAACTGAGCCACCCCGGCGCCCCATAACTGGTCATATTTAAATGATAATTTTGAGAAGTTGCTGGAGACTAAGTATGGCCTAGAGAGAGAAGGAAAAACTCCTGGGACTGCAGTCCTGTAGGGAACCCCTGCATTTCTGTGGGCTTTACTCTGAGAAACACCAGAGTCTCACAGTGAAAAACCAAGAAATACAATCTTGGTATTGTATTTATCTGCAGAAGGAGAGGGAGATAAATACTTCTGAAATATGCTAAGTCTTTTCCACAACAAAGTTCCACTCTCCAGAGCAAAGACTACTAGAATCTTGTCCAGAGTCCTGGGAAAAAGGATATTCCTTCACTCCGGGCCCACCTACCCTTCCTGTCTCACCTCGAGAGGGAAGATTTGAAAAAACAAACAAATAAACTAATAAAACCTCCGGTGTAAGTCACAGGCCCAAGATCCAAGTCCACTGTAAGAATGAAATTTAATTGGAAGACTATGGCATGCCACTTCCCACCTCTATACCTTACCACCATACCAAGAGGGCTCCTGCTGATTAGATGGAAAAGTGGCAAGACACAGACTTTTTCTGAAGAAGAGTATGTAGGGAAACTCAGAGTCCAGAAAGGAGATATATAAGGACACAAGAGAAATTTGAATTCTCTGGCATCTATAGCTTCAGCAAACACAGAACAAAACACAGTACCTAATCAGATCACATACATCCTCACAGTAGACACCTTTTTACGTCAGTTCCTGTCTTTTGATATAACCTGTGTGGCATTCAACAAAAAATTACCAGATATAGGAAAAGACAACAAAACACAGTCTGAAAAGAAAGAGCAAGCAGCAGCTATGACATAGTTGTTGGAATAATCAGGCAGAATATTTAAAATAACCGTGATTAATATGGTAGAGATTTGTCAACTACGCCTCCCAGAGCTTTGTTTTTTTTAATGTTAACAGCTTGAAGGGGAAAAATAGACAACATACAGAAACACAGGGGAGCAAGGAGATAATTATTCTGTAAAAGAATCTAAAGGAAATGTTGGAAACACAGTAACTGAGAAGAAAAAAATGGCTTTATGTGTTCTCCTCACTAGACTGAATGTGGCCAAGGGAAGAAGCAGTAAATAATAAATAGGTCAAAAGAAACTCTCAACTAAAATCAAAGAGAAAATAATAATAATAAAACCAAACAGGAATTCTAGGCAAATTTCAAAAAGAGTCAAATATGAGTAATTAGAATATCAGAAGGAGAAGAAACATAGAAAGAAACAGAAGAAAGACTTGAAATAGTAATGGCAGAGAATTTTCAAAAATTAATGATAGGCACCAAACCACAGATCCAGGAAGCTTAGATAACACAAAGCAGAATAAATTCCAAAAAAATTATTCCTAAGCATATCATATTCAAACTTCAGAAAACCAAAGACACAACAAACATAAAATCTTAAAGACTATATAGAGAAAATCACCTTATCTGTTAGAGGAACAAGGATAAGAATTATGGCCAACTTTTCAACAGAAACTACAAAAGCAAGAAGAGAATAGAATGAAATAAAGTACTGAAAGAACAAGCTACTGACCTAGAATTCTATATCCAGCAAAATTGACTTTCATGAGTGAAAAGGAAATGATTTTCTCAAATAAAATGAGGGATTCCATCACTGACAGACCTGCCTTATAAGAAATGTTAAAAGATTTTCCTTAGGCAAAAGAAAAATAATATAGATTAGAAACTAGAATTTACATAAAGAAAGAGAAAAACTTCACAGTATGAAATGAAGGTGAAATAAAATCTGATTTTCTTATTTATTTAATCAACTATACAGGCTGACAAAGCAGGAAGTACAGTTGAGAAACAAGATCCGATATAATAACCATGTCAAATCTGGTATCTGTAAATTCAAGAATGTTTGGAGTCTTCCCCTGAAAGGCATGTAGGACATTAGGTCATATAACTGGTTCTTATCCCCATCTATTCCCTCTTTAATTCTTTGAGGGTCAGTCCAGGTTTTCGCACCAACCTATCTGCTTGGCTGATATACATCCACTTGTCTCTTATTTCATCAATTTCTTGGCTTTCAGCCATAAAGCATTTACCTTTCTACAGTTTTTATCCAGATTCCATAGAACCTGTCTCATCTCTGGCTGCCAGTAATCCAAAAGTTGGGGTTTTCTTTTTGTACCAATCCAGCTCTTTTTCAAATGACCTGTTTGCTTTGGGGATTTTAGAGGCTAACAAACTCTTCTGCTCTTTTCCATTCTCCCTGGGGCCTGCATCAGGCACTTCTGAGGTCTTGCTAGGTGCCGAGTGAGAGAACTCCATGACTGTCCTGTCTCTTCCTAAACTCTGAATAGAATTCTCAGCAATTTCTCCGAAAGACCAGGGTTGGTGAACACCCTGCCCAGTCTTGATTACTAGCTACCTGGTAACTGGTCTTCCTGGGAACCTGTCATTTATCAAGGTGGGAAACTTCAATTTAGTCCAATTAAACTCCTGCTTCCAAAAGCACATGGCACCAGGGCAAGTAGAGCATGTCCCATGATAAGAGGCAACTATGAGGCAAGGGAGTCACAGACAGATACAATTAATTGTACTACAGGATGTATATAGCATGGGATTCATTGGGGGTTGGGAGTAGATTTGCAAGCAGAGGAGTAGTGGGTCACAAGCAGTCTCCTGAAATTTCATTGCTCCACAAAATAAGTCGAGTAGAGGCTCCAAAAGAGAGAAAGTTGCTCAGTTGAGATTTCTAGAGGAAGAACAAGCCCTACTCCCACTTCATGTTCCATATTTGTAGGTTAGCCTAAGAGGGGCTAAAGAACATCTTCTTTCTCTAAATAAAAGAAATGTGTCAAATAACCTCAGAATCCAGGAGAAGCACTGACGTTGTGTACCTGGAGGACCACTGTCCACACCAAAAGCCCTAGCACAGCACAAAAATACCAAGAAGTCAAAAGCTTTGTTTCTCTAGAGAATGGCTTGTTTCTGCTGAGTGAGCTCTTTGTTTTGTGATCTCGTGGGGAAGCAGATGAACATTTAGGATCAGCCAGACTAGTTTCTCATCAAAAATGAACTTTGATGAGCTAAATCTGTGAGGCCTATGAAAGAGTACATTCTCAGGACTTCATTGAGGGAACTTACCCTACTAGGATATAATGAATAAGGCAGTGTGGTTTGATTATTTTATTTATTTTATTTTTATTATTTTATTTGTTCACATGGGAATGAGTAAATTGGCCACTGGAACAGAATTAACAGCTTAAAGAGAGACCTATCCATGATTGTATCCTGCACTTATGTTACAAGAAGCTGCCTTTCCATAAGTAGTTCTGGTCTCTTTATCCTTAAGGAAGATAATCAACTGATTTCACCCCCATGAAGCTGAAGTGCACATGCACAGACTGAGTGTCAGTGGTGACGACTGGTCTAACTTTGAATTCACAACAACAAAATTCAACTGAGCCCTTAATGCTGCGCTAAAATCGTATGTTTCCCTAGTACATATATATTTCTACATTTTTAGACAACTATTTCAAAGTTCAACTTGCTCTTTCCAATGTCCTATTCCTTTTGCCTTATCTTGAAGCTGACTTAGGGATCATACTTCTATTTCATTGAAAAAATTAAAGCAACAAACAAAAATGTCCGTATTCCCACCATTGCATCTACCTTATCCAGCCATTAGCACCCCTAATTTCTGCTCTTTTCCTTCTCTCCTTTGACTATAAACTGTCTCTTCTCCTACCTAGAGCCAGTCCTTCTCATTGTGGAGTCAATTCCACATGGTCTTTCCCTTAAGAACAGCACTTATTTGACTGTGTTCTATGATATACTGGGTCCTCTTTACCAACCCATATTTTATCTCCTCAATCTTATGAAAAGGAGAAACAAAACTTTAACTTCACGTCTCCCTACCTCAACTTTTACCTAGTTGTTTATGTCTTATTTAGAGCAAAACTCATGGACAATATTCGATGTCATCACTTCATTTTCTTAACCCCACTCCAGGAAGATTTTACTCTTTCTGTACCCAAAAATTATCTTGGTCAAGGTAATCAATGATTCTAATATTGCTAAATCCAATGGCTATTTTTTTTAAGGAAAATCCAACTTACCAGTTGCTTAGGCCAAAAAATGATAAATGTTTTTGAGTCCTATTTTCCAATAGTCACTATATCTGTTTGAGTAGGAACTTGAGCTATGCTTACCTTAAAATTGTAGCAAGAATTCTACCACATCTTAGGTGCCTGGATGGCTCAACTGCTTAAGCATCTGTCTTGGGCTTAAGCAGTGATCAAGGGTCCTGCGTTGGAGTCACCCCGCAGGCTTCCTGCTCAGTGGTGAGTCCGCTCCTCCCTCTGCCCCTCCCCTGCTCAAGCACTCTCTCTCTCTCTCTCTCTTTCCTTTTCTCACACACTCAAAAAAAATTGTTTTAAATAATCTAAAAAAGAAAAAGGGGAAAAAAGAATCTATTCACTTCTCCTAACTTCCAGTACTAGCATTCTTGTCTGATCTATTATTAGCACTCAGTTTAAAGTTTTCTCTACTTTTTTCCTTAATTGCTATAGCCTATTCTCAACACAACAACCAGAGAAATCCTTAAAAGTATAAGTAAGATAATGCCATTCCTTTACATTGCTTAAGATGCTAGAATAAAGCCCCATTTACTCAGAGTAAAAGTCAATGTCATTATTAAGGTCTTCAAGGCCCTGGAGGATATTTCTCCTCTCTGAATGTATGTCTTACTACTGTCTTCCTCCACATTCCTGCTTCAGGATGCACCCTGTTTTTTCTGCAGAGACATATACAAGAATTTTCCTCCCACTTTAAGCCTTGTTTAAATGTAATTTTCTCAGTGAGGCTTATCTTACTCTGGCAGACCCATTTAAAAGTTGACCTTATACCTTGACTGATAATATCAATAACTGGTAAGGAAGTAGAACAACTAGTGCTTTTATAACTGAACAGCCATTTTGGAAAACAATTTAGCAGATTCTTATATACTTAAGGAAACACTTATGATAGGAATCACCAATTCCACCCCTAGGTATCTCCCAAGAAAAAGAGATTCTTATCTCCATACAAAGACCTGTATACAATGATTATAGCAGCCTTACTAATAATCTCCAGAAACAGAAAATAACCTCAATGTTCATCAATTGGGAAGTGAAAAACACACTGTGATACATCCATACACCTGAATGCTACTCAGCAATAGAAACAAATGGACCAGTGGTCTAAGCAACATTGTTACTAAAACTCTGCTGCTCAACTCTGGAAAAAGTCAATGCTCAAGAGACAAGTGTTTGTTGGAAAGAAGGAGCTGCTTTACTTGGGAGGCCAGCAACCTGGGAAACAACTGAAGGATGTCCAAAGATCACCTCTGAAGTTCTGGGTTAAGGATAAGAGTTTTAGAAGGGGAAATTCAGGGTGGGAGATTACATACATATTGATGAAAGGGGGCTGGAAAACTTAGGACTAAACATGAGAGAAGATAGAGCATGTAGATTGAGCAAACATAGATGTAACATACATCTCATGTTCATTTTCAGATGGAGACTTAACACCAGAAGGAGGCAAAATTCAGCCCTGACATCAGAAGTAACATTATCATAGAGCAATGAGATGTTTCTATAGGCCTGCTCTGAGAGCAAGTATAAATTGGTTGGAGTCTTGGACTCATTATCTTGGATAAGGAAAGCAAGACCTTGCTTGTCTGTAGGCTGGAATCATAATGGGTGACCCTGAGTCCAGGCTTCTGCAGAAACACCTCGTGGCTTTGTTACTGGGGCCTGAAAAAATACAATAGCTGATTAGGAGAAAGTTTCCTGAAAAACAAGCTTTAAACTTTCTGCTAGTTTTAACCTCCAAGGATGAATCACAATATCATTTTTCTATATGAAACAAATTTGAAACAAATGACTACATATGTTATAATTCCATTTGTAGGAAATTCAAAGGGATAGTTATAAAGACATTAATCAAATTAATATTTGAGAAAAATAGAAATGAAAGGATAATGAACCCAAAATACAGTAAGGAACACTTTTGGTGATGGAAATATTCTATCTTGATTATAGTGGTGGTTATATGACAGGGTTTCCCAAAACCCATTGAACTATATACTAAAATAGAATGAATTTTACTGACTACAAATTATACTGAAATAAACATTTGTCTTAAAAGAGAGTGTTTTTGGCAAAGATTAGTGTAATTAACAACATCTTGACAATATTGATCAAATAAAAAGAGAACACACATATGCTATGTTGAGAATGAAAAAAGGGACATGACTACAGTTACAGCTATAACTGGCATGATGAAGGTAATATATAAACATTTCTGATGGAAAATGTGCAAAAATAAATAAAATTGATATAACTGAATCAAGAATCAAAAGGAAGTCACAATAGCCCAATAACTATTAAGATACTTGAATCTACATTTAAAACTCAGCAAACATAGAAAAACAAGACCTAGAAGATTTTATTATTTTATTTTATTTTTCAAAAAGATTTAATATTTATTATTTATTAGAGAGAGAGCACAAGCAGTGGGGGTGGCAGGCAGGGGGAGGAGCAGGCTCCCCACTGAGCAAGGAGTCCAATGTGGGACGTATTCCCAGGACACTGGGATCATGGTCTAAGCTGAAGGCAGATGCCTAACCAACTGAGCCACCCAGGCTTCCCATGTTCCAGATTATTTTGGAGCAAATTATACCCCACTATAGAGTAATAAATAATTCCAATTTTATACAAAGTTTCTCACAACTTGTTGAAGAGACTTTCTCACAACTCCAAGATTCACTTTAAAAAGCTGATATAACTTATTATCTACATGAGGTTTGGGAACTGTAAGAAAGTGATACTATTAGGCTGTTGTCAATTGTGAAAAAAAATGCCAAAAAAAAGCAGCTCAGCAATATAATTCAAAGTTAACATAGCATGAGTAATTTGAAGATACTCTAGTAATATCAGGTTGTGTTGATATTATAGATATTTAAATTTATAAATATACAGCAGATTAAAGGGAAGGAACTGTGTAATTAACTCAATAAGTGGAGAAAAAAGTGATAAAATATAACACCCACTGATGGTAGAAAAAATCATAGAAAACAATAAATTTATGAAACCTTCCTCAATGTAGGAGAGTAGCAAACATTCTTAATGAAAACATACTGATATCTAACTCTTTATCATCAGAAAAAAAGAAAAAAGAATTATCTCTATTCAGTTTTTATCAGTGTTGTTCTAAAAACCTGTGCCAATGCAGCAGACAGATTTAGAAAATGTAATTTTTTAAATTAAGTAAATTAGCAATGCATGCATCTAAGAAAAGTGGCTGAAGACCTATATAAATAAGGACCTTCAACCTTATGGTTAACTAATCTTCAACAAAGCAGGAAAGAATATCCAATGGAAAATAAGAAAGTCTCTTCAACAAATGGTGTTGGGAAAATTGGACAACCACATACAGAAGAATGAAACTGGACCATTTCCTTATCCCATCCACAAAAATAGACAAAAATGGGTTAAAGACTTAAATGTGAGGCAGGACTCCACCAAAATCCTTGAGAGCACAGGTAGCAACTTCTTCAACCTTGGCCACAGCAGCTTCTTCCTAGACATGTCTTTAAAGACAAGGGAAACAAAGGAAAAATTAGCTATTGAGACTTCATCAAGATAAAAAAAAAAAAAAACATTTGCACAGTAAAGGAAACAGTCAGTAAAACCAAAAGACAACTGAGAGAATGAGAGAAGATATTTGCAAATGGCATATCAGATAAAGGACCAGTATCCAAAATCTATAAAGGGCTTAGCAAACATAACACCCAATAAACATAATCCAATCAAGAAATGGGCAGAAGACATGAACAGACATTTCCTCAAAAGAGACATCCAAATGGCCAACAGACACATGAAAAACTGCTCAACATCACTCGGCATCAGGGAAATACAAATCAAAACCCCAATGACATACCACCTCACACCAGTCAGAATGGCTAAAACGAACAAATCAGGAAATGACAGTTTGTTGGTGAGGATTTAGAGAAAGGGGAACCCTCCTACACTATTGGTGGGAATGCCAGCTGGTGCAGCCACTCTGGAAAATAGTATGGAGCTTCCTCAAAAAGTAAAACATAAAACTACCATATGACCTAGAAATTATACTACTAGTTATTTATCCAAAGGATTCAAACATAGTGATCTGAAGGGGCACATGCACCCAAATGCTTATAGCAGCAATGTCCATAATAGCCAAACTATGGAAAGAGCCTAGATGTCTATCAACAGATGAATAGATAAAGAAGATATGGTATACACACATACACACACAAACAGACACAGACACACAGAGACACACAGAGTCTCTCTCTCTCTCTCTCTCTCTCACACACACACACACACACACACACACACACACACACACAGAGGAATATTATGCAGCCATCAAAAAGATGAAATCCTGCCATTTACAATGACATGGATTATGCTAAGTGAAATAAGAGAAAGAATTATCATATGATCTTGATGATATGTGAAATTTAAGAACAAGGCAGAGGATCATAGGGGAAGAGAAGAAAAAAATGAAACAAGATAAAACCAGAGAGGGAGACAACCTTAAGAGAGCTTATTCGTATGAAACAAACTGAGGGTTGCTGGAGTGTTGGGCTGGAGAGATAGGGTAACTGGGTGATGGACACTGGGGAGGGTATGTGTTGTAATGAGCATTGGGTATTACATAAGACTGATAAATCACCAGACCTGTAACCCTGAAACAAGTAATATATTTTATGTTAATTGAATTTAAATAATAACTAATTGATTAAAAGTAATCTGTGCTAATATAGCAGATTTAGAAAATGTAATTTTAAAAATTACATAAATTAGCAATGCATAAATATAAGAAAAGTGGCTGAAGGCCTATATGGATAAAATGATTAAATTTTATTGGAAGAACTTTTAAAAAGCTGAAAGGAGTTATACCACATTTGTGGAAATAAAAAAATGTAAATTGACCTACATGTTAAGTGTAGTTTCATTAAATTTTCTAACTGACCCAAGCAGATTCATTATTAAAGAAGCAAAGATTCTAGAATATTCTAGAATAAAGTAGAGAGATTGTTTTATCTAATATCAAGATCTATCAGAAAGTTTTGATAACTAAAGAAGTTTTGCCATTGGGAAGACAAAAATTACTCACTGGACTAAAATTCAGTGTCCAGCCTATGATCATTTATGTATGTAAATATGATATAATGAAAGTGACAATGGCCATCAATGTGAAAAGGAATATCTTGTACATAAATGATGTTAGGAAAATTGGTTATCTATATTGGAAAAAATTATATTGGATTTTATTTCACACTATCTACAGAAACACGGTTCTAGATAGAAGTAAATCTGAAAGGAATATTTTGAAACTTTTACAAGGAAATATAGAATCACTATGCCTTCAGTGTAAGGAATTACTTCATGTACAAACAAAAAGTCCTAATCTATAATTGTAGGTAATTTCAACTACATTAAAATTAAAATTTCTATATAAAAGTGACTCCAAAAACATGAAATATTAAAGAACATGGAGGTAAAAGAATTTAGTAACATCTTATAAAGAATTCTTACAAATCAGTAATAGAAGAGACATGCAACTTACTTTTTTAATTGGGTAATCTAATGAATAGGTATTACAAAGAAGAAGCACACAAACAGACCAACAAATATACAAATAAATATAGTGGAGATTTATGTATGTAAATATATATGAGCTATAGAGGGAAATGATGCATCGCAAGGGGATAAGTGAAAGGGGCTGGACTGGAGCTATATTTTGGGGATAAGATAAACATGTCTTATGAGGCATGATATTGTGGTATAAAAAAGAAAATGAGAAATTGAAGATGACCCCTTAATTTTGGCCTTGAGCAACTGATTAACATTCATTAAGATGGGAAGACTTAGGATAGAGTAGGCTTTTTGGAGGCATGGAGTGATGAATTAAGAATTTTGTTTTTACATGTTAGGTTCTACATGTTTATTAGTATTACACAGTTATTGATGTCTTGATTTGGGGAGTCTCCTCACATAACTATAATAACAAACCAAAAAACAAAACCCACCTGATATTACCATATACCACAAAAAGAAGTTTGGCAAAATTTACAGTCATTTCTCTTATTTAAGAAACTGAATTAAATAGGAGTAGATAAAAATTTGATCTTTAATGATGAACACTGCAAGAATTTTTGTTGATGTCGGAATATGGCACTTTGGCCACAGTTATATTAATGTCGTGGCAAATAAAATTATTTAAGATAAATAAATAATGTGTATAAAATGTGGATATAATTGAAGTTTATTATACATTCATTGAAAAAGCCCACTGAGGCATTAAGAAATAGAACTTAAAAAAAAAAAAGTAATTTTGCAGAGCTAGGATTCCTTAGCGAAGTGAATTTTTCCCTGTTATACTTCCCTCTTCTTCCAAACACCATTATAACAGTCCAGAAGAGAGGTAATTCAGGGCATTAGCCAAGACAGTAAGAAATTTACTGGAGAATGAGGGAGATGGGTAATGAAAATAATGAGTTAGAAATTCACAATTTGATCAGGTGAAGTACAGAGGATTTTTTCTAAGGCAGTAAAACTTCTGTATGATACTAGAGTGGTGGATACATGACATTATGCATTTGTCAAAACTCATAAAAGTTTATAGCACAAAAAGTAAAAATTCATATATTCAAAATTTTAAAAATGAATTAATACGTTGAACGATCTCAAGATGGAATGCAAAATATAACAAAGAAAATTAACTGTATTATAAATGCATGATATAATGTCACTGAAAAGGGAGAGGAAAAGGGTACTGACCTAAATAGCTTTAGAAGTTATTGGAACTGTAAGATTAAAGACAAAGGAACGGTACACACGGAGTACTATAGTTGGTGAAGTTACTTCTCATGTGGGTGTGGATTGATAAATCTGAAAACACTATACATGTATATTAAAATTAAACAAAAGGAAATCAGTGTCAAATAGTAAGAGTCAAGCTTCTTAACATTAGCAAGGGAGTCTACAGACAAGCAAGGAGGAAGACTAGAATGAACTATCTAGTATTGGATTAGAGTCAGAGCCATTGGTCTGAACACGTAGATACAGAGATATGGAAATATGTGTGTATACATAGACTAGTGTATATGCATATATTTCTTAGCTCTGCTGCTGAGAGACCCTCGAAGCAAAAACCCCAGTAACACAAGCACATCAGCATCTGGATCTTGGTTTCTAATATTGTCCTCTAATGAAAGGACCCAGGGCTCCTGGAGAAATGCCTGGTTCTAGGTCTGGGGTGAGAAATGTGCAAGATGATCCTGAGTCATCTTGCAGGGTTAGAAAATAAAGAAGTGCTTTAAAAAAATGAAAATCATAGGGACATGCCAAAAGTACACAGGAGTCACCTGGAAGAGCTCAAAATGCCAAAGTTGGACCAGTTTAAGGAACAAGATAAATAAGGTAGCATTCATGAACATAAGACATAAGTAGAGCCATTTACAATGGAGTCAGAGCAGTCATTTCAAGGGAAATGCCTTGCATGTCCAATTTTCTGAACCATGGAATTGAGCTAAATTCCTGGCATTCCAGGAAGTCAGCAGGAAAGCAAATACCCTGTTTAAGAAGACTGATAAAACTAAACTTTTGCCCAGTGATCACTTCGGCTGACCAATCAAGGAAGTACAAATACAGCCCTGCTTCTCAGCACCAATGAATTCTTTTCAAAAACAACTTACCTAATCTTCCTCTTTTTTTCCCGTAAAATTCCTAAGTCCACTTTCTGTAATCAGTACACTGTTTGAGTTTCTACCTAAATCGGAATACCCTGAATTGCAATTCTTTGATCCCAAATAAAAGCTTTGGGTCCCAAACAAAAGCTTTCTTGAACTGGTTTCTTGTGTTTAGGCTGGCATTTAGGGTTATCACTTGAAGTAGAAACTAAACAACTAGAAATCCATACAGATGCTCATAAATGATTGGATAAATAAAGGGGAGTAAAGAAACATATTTCCATACTGAAGAGGTCTAAATAATTTATGTAAATATTCACCATATGGTTGTGGAGCTTAATTCTTAATTCCTGACAAACACCACTTTATCTAGATAATTCAGGTTAACATCATCAATGATGTCATGTTGATCATATGTAACTTTGATATGACATAATGAGAATGACACTTCTTTTCTGTGATCCTCCTTGAAAAATACATAACCTACATAAAAGGAAGAAAAAAAACTTCAGACAGACTCCAACTGTGGGACACTCTTCAGAATTGCTGAACACATTGTCAAGGAAACAAGGAAGAAGACAATGACTAAATGTAATGTGATGTGATACTTTGGATGGACTTTTGGTAAAGAAAAGGGACATTAGATAAAAACTAAGGAAATCTGAGTAAAACATGGAGCTTAGTTAATCACAGTGTATCACTGTTGATTCATTAGCCACAACAAATGTACCATAGTAATGTAAAATGTTAACCACAGGGGGAAGCTGATAGAAGTATCCAGGGATTCTATGCATTATTTTTGCAAATTTCTGAAAATTGAAAATTGTTCTCAAGTCTATTAAATGTTAGCATAAGAAGAAATAACAATATGAATATTCTTATATCTATTTTAAAAATTTACTCATAATTAAAACCTTTCCACCAAGAAAAGTGGAATAGAAATTCATGAAAATTAGCCTGTTGAACACTTATTCATTTTTTCAAAATTCAAGTGAAGTTATCTTCTCTATTTTGAGGGCTTTCTTATTGCATAATTTATATTCCTTTTCTACTCAATGTTACACTTATTGGTATGTTTACCTGTGTCCCTCTGTTTTGCTCTAAGTTCCCAAATAAGAACTATGATTATTTTTCTTTTCATGGTCCTTGCCCAGCTAACATAGCACATGTAGTTACTAGTAGGTCCTTAAATGCATGGAGATTGAGAATATGGAAAAGAAAGAACTAAAGACAAAGATATAGCAATGCCATATGCAAAAAAAACAACAAGAAAATGAAGGAATTAAGAAGACATGAACAAAGTTAGAAAAGATTAAGAACAAGAATTCAGTATCATGAAAGAGAAGAAGAAGATTCAAAGAAAAAGATCAATAATGCCAAAAGCATCAAAGAGGTTATGGGGAATTTTTAATATGATTGAGTATTGTTGTTTGACTTATGTTTGCCAAAATAGTATATTCAAGTCCTACCTCCCATAACTTTGAATGTGACTTTATTTGGAAATAGGACCTTTGCAGATATAATCGAGGTAAGATTAAGCCATACTGTATTAGGGTCCATAATCAGTGATTAGTGTTCTTATAAAAGAAAGAGGGAGATTTAGACACAGAAACATGGAGACAGCACATGAGGAGGAAGGCACATGACAATGGAGACAGAGACTGGAGTGATGACACTGCAAAGCAACGACCTACAAGGGTGACAACAACCACCAGAAGCTAGGAGGAGCATAGAAATACACTCCCTAGTATCTTTAGGGATAGTGAGGCACCGCTAACACCTTCATTTCAAATTTCTGACCTCCAGAACTATGCGAAAACAAATTTCTGTTCTAAACCACCCACTTTGTGGTAGTCTATTGCAGTAGTCCTAAGAAATCAATATACCAAAGGGGACTAAATAAATGAGCAGAAGTTTCACTGGGAGCATTCCAAGAGAACTGTTTTAGATGGGAGACATAAACCAAAATTACGAGTAGCTGGGAAGTGCATGAGTAGTGAAGAAATTAATTTCATAACCAAAAATTATCATTTCAAAATTTTGAAGTCATTTAAACAAAATTAAGTTGTTCTTTTTCACTTATTATAATAATTATTTAAAAGTTTTATATTAAGCAATTTTGCAAGGGTAGCAAAATCCCTAACAGCATATGTTTATGTGCTCTCGGGGGTTTGGGAATTAGGATGACATTCTTGAACAATTTGAAATGTAGAGCCAATTTCCCCCCACTATTAATGCCTTTTTAAAATTAAATGTTATAACCACTTCAAGATGTCAGTATCAGAATAGTCATTTTTTAAAAGATTTTATTTATTTATTTGACAGAGAGAAACACAGCCAGAAAGGGAACACAAGCAAGGGGAGCGAGAGGAAGAAGCAGGCTTCCCGCCCAGCAGGGAGCCTGATGTGGGGCTCCATCCCAGGTCCCCAGGATCATTACCTGAGCCTAAGGCAGTCGCCCAACCAACTGAGCCACCCAGGCACCCCCAGAATAGTCATTTTTACTCTCATGGTGCATGAAATATATCATTGCAGTAAGCCTCAGTTTACACCGTGACTAAAGATGACAGGACTAAAGATAAGAAATTTGACAAGTACAGTTGACTATTTTGTTCAGCAGTTCAATTATTTTTCATATGTAAGACCCCAGAGTTGCATCCTTCAGGAAATGACAATTTTAAGTTGTAAACAATTAAAAAATAGATTTGCATATGCAATCGAAAGGGATCTTCGTAACCTTGGCATTCAAACTTATTTATAATCATTTGAATTTATTTCCATTCATTTCTTTACAGAGTAAAATAAAAGCTGAAATACAATTAAGGAGGATCCCAAGGAATTGAAAATATGTTCCATCTTTTAGTTTATTGAAGCTGTGCTATGGGTTGATTTTTAAATTATATTATTTCTATAAGTTAAATTTTGGAGATGATTACTATAAATTATCTTTTGAGAAATACTTTGTGAATGGAATCTTACTCTCCCAGAATACCTAAAAGAAAAAAAAATCTGTTTATGATCAATTGTATTTTTGTTGATTTACTAATGACATGAGGAATATTATAGCATGATGTTTAATTGCTAATTAATAGGATTTCTTAATAGAATATAAACATTAACAATGGAACTAGCAGCAACCATGGCTTTTATGATATAAATAGAAACTTATCTAATCTACTAAAACTCAGTTATGAACCCAGCCTGACTTTTTTTTTAAGATTTTATTTATTTATTTGATGGAGAGAGAGATCACAGGTAGGCAGAGAGGGAGGCAGAAGGAGAAGAGTAAGCAGGCTCCCTGCTGAGTAGAGAGTCAGATGTGGGGCTCCATCCCAGGACCCTGAGATCATGACTTGAGCTGAAGGTACAGGCTTAACCCTCTGAGCCACCCAGATGCCCCTAGACTTTTATATATATTTTATTCCCTTTGATTTTTAAATATATGTCAAAACCGAACCAAACAGAAGTTCTCAGGTTATCATTGCATGTTTGAATTTCATTTAAATGATGGCATAGAAGCTGACCTAACTGATTATATTAACGGGGTTATTAACCATTTACTTCCAACTAGCTACACATCATAGGCAAGATTTATTTTATTTTCCCCAAGAAATGCTCACTTCTCTCTTGCAGTACATAATTTAATAAATATTTCTAGAAGATAACTTACAAAAATAAATTATAGACTACCAAATACAGCTTAGTATCATTACACAAATATCACATTATGTTCCTATAAGTCTTCATTAGAGACAAGAAAAAGATTAATTCTAAGAGTTTCCTTAATCCAGAGCAAAAACTGATTAAAAAAAAAAAGTTTGAGAATGTCCACTTATCGCCAGGGGATACATTCCAAGATTCCCAGTGGATGCCTGAAATCGCAGATAGTATTGGATCCTATATATATGATGTTATTGGACCATATATATATATATATATATATATATATATATATATATATATATGATGTTTTTCCTATACATATATAACTATGATAAAGTTTAATTTAAAAGTTATGTATAATAAGAGGTTAATAAAAATAACTAATAATAAAATAGAATAATTATAGCACTATTCTGTGATAAAAAAAAATTGTGTGAATGTGGTCTCTCTCTCAAAACATCTTATAGCACTGTACTCACCATTCTTGTGATGATGTGAGATGACAAAATGCCTACATTTTGAGATGAAGGGAGGTGAATGATGCAGGCATTGTGACCTAACATTAGGCTACTATTGACCTTCTGACAATATGTCAGAAGGAGAACCACCTGCTTCCAGACTGGAAGTGACTCTAGGAGGGGACTACTGAGTATACGCCTGGAGTCAGAAAAATGGTTAACCTCGTGTTAAATGTTGAAATCTGGAACCAGGCAGCCTGGCTTCTAATCTACTTGAGTAATTCAGTTAACCCTCTCTGAAATTCAGCTTCCCTTATGTGCAAAAAGGGAATGATAGAACTATCTTACAAAGTTTATAAGGGCAGATAATGCATTTACTACAGCACCTGACACATAAAAATTAATCATTAATCACCATTATCATTAGATCAGTAGAGCTTGGAAAGTTGAAACAGTATCACTGCAGGGCCAAACAAGAGACTTTGCTCCCAGATTTTTTTAAATTATGCTCATTTAGCCACCATATTAGCCACAATCACTGCTTTTGATGTAGTGTTCAGGGACTCATTAGTTGCATATAACACTCAGTGCTCATCTGATCTCTTTCCTTCCTTAGTGCCCATTATCCAGTTATCCCATCCCCTTCATTCCCTTCTGCAACCCTCAAGACTCTCCCTAGGTTTGTCTCCCTCTCTGATTTCTTCCCATTCGGTTTTCCTCCCTTCTCCTATGGTCTGCATTATTCCTTATGTTCTATATATGAGTGAAACCATATGATAATTGACTTTCTCTAATTGACTTATTTCACGTAGCATAATACTCTCCAGTTCCATCCATGTTGATTAAATGGTAAGTATTCATTCTTTCTAGGGGCTGAGTAATATTTCATTGTATTTTTGAACCACATCTACCTTATCCATTCATCTGTTGAAGGATATCTTGGCTCCTTCCACAGTTTGGCCATTGTGGACATTGCTGCTATGAACACACTGGGGTGCATGTGCATCTGTATCTTTGGTCCAGTAGTGCAGTAGCTGGGTTGTAGGGTAGCTCTATTTTTAACGTCTTGAGGAACCTCCATACTGTTTTCCAGAGTAGCTGTACCAGCTTGCATTCCCACCAACAGTGTAAGAAGGTTCCCCTTTCTCCACATTCTCACCAACATCTGTTGTTCCCTGTTTTGTTAATTGTGGCCATTCTAACTGGTGTAAGGTGGTATCTCATTGAGGTTTTGATTTGCACTTCCCTGATGGCATGTGATGTGGAGCATTTTTTCATTTGTCTGTTAGCCATTTGTATGTCTTTGGAGAAGTGTTTGTTCATGTCTTCTATCCAATTCTTTTTTTTTT
>PITA01016446.1:0-46618 GCA_004023965.1 Spilogale gracilis
GACTGGACTGGAAGAGATTATGCTGAGTGAAATAAGCCAAGAAGAGAAAGTCAAGTATCGCATGGTTTCACTTACTTGCGGTGCATGAGGGGTAAACTGGAGGACAGTGGGAGAAGGAAAGTAAATGGGAAGTAGGGTAATCTAGGGAGGGAAACGAAACAACAGAGACTTTGGACACAGAAACAAACTGAGGGACTTGGAGGGAGGGGGTGGAGGGATGGGAGAGCCTGGTGGTGGGTACTGGGGACACCTAAAGCATGGAGCACTGGGTGTGGGGAATGGGGAATGAATCTTGGAACACTGGGAAAAAAAAATTTTAGTAACAATAAAAAAAAATTTAAATAAATAAATAAATAAATAAACATAGAAACCAAGAAGACAACAACAAAATGCAGTTGTTAACTGGTGAAAACAATGAGCTATAGAAGAGAAGAAATATAATCATGGTATACTCTATGACTTAGCTATAAACAATACTTATATAGTTAAAATAGTGTTAGCTCTAAATATTGATTTTACCAAAAACTCGACAAAAATATATTTGAAGGGGAGGAAGAAGTAATGTATGTGAAAGGAGGGTTATAAGAAAGCTAAATCTTCATCTCCTGTAGGAAGAAGTCAATAGACCACACAGAAACCTGAAAGAAAAAAAAAATCAAGTAATATCAATATATGCATGTTATTTTTTACATAAGGAATTAAATTCAAGAAGAAATATTTAGAAGATTAAGGATTATTGGACTGAGGAGAGGGAACTAGAAGTAAGGAAGGATGGGGCAGAAAACTGCTGTTTTTAATATAAGCCTTTTCATATTATTTGACAGGTTTTGTTTTTTTTAATTATGAAAATATCACACAGAGCATATTACTTTTAAGGGAGGAGTGTTTTTTAAAGTGAACTCCCAACTAGTCTCCACCCAGTCTTTTTGATGTTTATAAAATGTACATTTCAGGGTGCCTGGGTGGCTCAGTGTGTTAAAGCCTCTGCCTTCGGCTCAGGTCATGATCTCAGGGTCCTGGGATCGAGGCCCGCATGGGGCTCTCTGCTGGCAGGGAGCCTGCTTCCTCCTCTCTCTCCACCTGCCTCTCTGCCTACTTGTCATCTCTCTCTCTCTCTAGCATATAAATAAAATCTTTTAAAAAAATGTACATTTCAATTTAAAATTTTAAATTTAAATATTAAATGAGATTATATGTGGAATGCTTAGCACAGAACCCAGAGTATAGTAGATAATCAGGAAATATTAATGTTTTCTACACTTTACAAATCTAATGTATCCTTTTAATCTTGTAATTCCAGTTATATATTTGCGGGAATGTATCTCAGGCAGATTTGGGGCTCAGTCCTGCTAAGAAGTAGTGCATCTGGGAATTTAAACTTCAGTTCATCCCATCTGCTAGTAAATGCTCAGAAATGACCTGGAGTTAGGGGTTATTTTATATTAGTTATTTCTACCCAGAGACCAGGAAACAACTGAAATGTCCAGAATAACCAGAAGGGCCAGAGGCTTATGAAGACCCTCAAAGATGGAAAGGTGCTGCTTCTCAAAGGACCTAACAAGGATACACACAGTCACCTTTGTCATCTAGTAGCCTTTGTGGACCCCGGACTCTAGGAAACTCTTCCCTTTGATTGAGAGCATGCTGTGTAACTCCTGTTCTCTTACCAATCTGTCCACGTCCTTTGCTAGTGTCTGTTGGTGTCTTTCTGCCAAGCATGATCATTCCTGCAACAACCAAACAATAAACAACCCTTGCATATTTGGGGAGGGGGGAAGGGAGAGCATTTACAGATAACCCCCCAAATTCATCTTTTATTATATTTTTAATTTCCATCTATTTCATACCCTATATAATATCAGTCAGCAATTAATACCAAAAACTTACATTTAGATTATATTATTTTTCCCTTCCCTTCACATAATGTAGGTACAGAGTATTTTTTCAAAGTCAAAATGAGGGCAACATAAAATATATGGTATGCATATCCACAAACTGAATGGGTATATAGTTTCTTTATTATCCATTTATCAATTCAGAATGAAATTTCGCCTTCATGAACCTCATGTAAATTCTTTTCAGTGATTGCTCTCACATTTCTGTAGCACTGTATATATTTTACAGCTCAACTTCTATACGTGGGTCTTTTAATATTTATGGGCTATTTTCATTTTTAATCTTTTAAAACTAAGTCACAAAATGTACTGTAAGATGATGTATGTTCAAGGCATTCTGCTACGTGCTATGTGTGAAGAGGGGTGCTGAGAACAAAAAGTGTTTTATTTATATAAATACTTGCTTAGGAATGTAAAAGTTAACTTCAACCTAAAAACAGCACCTGCGTTTTTTAAAATAGTTTAGCAAGATACCCCCCTTCCCCCACTAGTATTAAAAGCCATTTTACAGGTTCTGGTTATGTTGAGTTACAGCTCTCAGATAGTTTTAGTGAGTATATCCATTTCATAGGGCTGCCCCAACAAATTTCCTCAAATTAGGTGACTTAAATAGAAATTTATTGTCTGGAAATACAAAATCAAGGTCATAGCCATGCCCTCTCTGAAACCTGTAGGGAATCATTCCTTGCCTCTTCCTAGTTTCTGATTAGTTGCCAGCAATCTTTAAAGTTCTTTGGCTTGCAGCTACATAATTTCAAACTCAGCCTTCCTCTCACATGGCCTTCTCCCTGTGTGTCTTCTGTCCTCACATGGCCATGTTTTTAGAAGGACACCAGCCATATTGAATTAGGGGCCCCTCCTACTTCAGTATGACCTCATCTTAACAAATTACATCTTCAATGACGCTGTTTCCAATAACGTCACATTCTGAGGTACAGGCAATTAGAACTTCAATATAACTTTTTGGGTGGAAACAAAACTCAACCCATAACAGTAGACAAATATCATGAGATACTGATGTTAATGAGCCTATTTACAAAGCTAAAAACTGGTGAATCTTGCTTGAGATTAATCTTTTGTTCTCAAGCCTAATTGTTGGGGAATACATATAACAATAAAACATATTTTTTAAGTTCCAACACTTCCTGTGAGATTATTTTAATAGGCTATTAATGGAAACATAATAATCTATTCTTTATATTTAACTTTTCAAATAATAAAATCATAATTCAAATTATGATTTACTTTTCTTAACACAGGAAATGTGTTTTAGGTAGTGTCATATATCACCCCTGCTCTCAATAATTATTTTAAGCTGCTGCATCATAAAAAGTATTTAAACTAAGTTATACTAGATCAAATCTAATTGATTAAATCAATTCTGTGCAATGTTAATTAAAGTATGCTTTAGATTAAGCAAAGTAATTACATGAGCGATTGCATTTAATGGAATATTTTCATGAATCAGAATATTGCATAATAAACCTGAAAACAGCCACACTGAATACCTAATATATTTCACAAAACAAATTGCACTGAGAACTGCTAAGACATCTGAATAATTCACATGAAAATAAAGGCAACTTGAAGATCTTCTAAAGCAGACTAACTCCTGCTTATTTCCAATGTGCTGCCAATCCCCCCACTGTATTTCTGTAGTTATGCCTTCTAGGACTGCTTCACTATCCCCAGAGGGTGCCCTAGGGCGGTTCCTCCCTAGGGCATCCATCCTTGTTCCACCAGCCTGGGAGGGAAGCATATCAAATGATAACTCAATACATAATATGTCTAGACTCTGGAGTACTATTTGCCTTATAATTTAATTATTATATATATAGGAGTTAAACTAAGAGAATAACTCCCCACATAACACAGAAACAGTGTGTTCGAAGTTTCAACCAGACTCAAAAGTAAATTCTTCCCTAGTGGAGAAGAATTAAAGGTAACAGGAACACCCTGCCCCACCTCCCCCCCCACCCCCGTTGAAAGTGAGCCAACAGTACAGTATGCAGGCTGTGAAAAAAATAATTTGCAACAACCAATGACTGGTGTTAGGTTTAATTATTGAATTTCTATTATGGCTATACTTTTGGCAGAAGCACAGATCCCTGCTACCTTAGCTAGAATTCATCAGTAATTTAAAGCTATATTCAGTATACTAAGGGAGACTGATATCTGCTATGCAGAAATTGTGTTGCTCGATGTGTTTAGATCCACCTATCTCAAGAAATACTGGTTTGAAATATTGAATAAGATTTTCATTTGGTAGAGCAGCAAAAATGAATAGACAATTTAATGGCTTTGTGCCAGAGTCAACAAAATTTCATAAAAGAATGAATATTTGAAACAGGTGTCACTGCACCTGTCACAAACTGTCATGGGAAATGCATAAGGACATCCTAAAGAGGTAGCACTGAGTTAACCAGGAGTGGTCAATAATTGACGAATTATTTGTGACAATAATAACTCTGAGTAGAATTTACCACACACCCCCAAATTAATTTTGTACTGAGAACTTGAAATAAAATAATATTCTTTTTAGACTCATAAATATAGATGCTAGCTTTTATCTTCCCTTTTAAATACTTGAGTCTATTCCCTTTTATTTATTACCTTTAGCTAAACTGTCTTCATTTAGAAGACACTTTCTGGGGTGCCTGGGTGGCTCCATCAGTGAAGCATCTGAGTCTTGATTTTGGCTCAGGTCATGATCTCAGAGTTGTAGGATCAAGCCCTACCCTATGGTGGGCCCTGCACTCAGCTCAGTCTACTAGAGATTCTCTCTCTCCCTTCCTGACTCCCTGTGCTCCTCCCCCTGCTCATGTTTTCTCTCAAATAAATAAATAAAACCTTTAAAAAAGAAAAAAGGACACTTTGAATCACAATCAACATTTCAACCACAGGTCTTACAGAAATCTACATATTTTGTTAAAACCAGTTACTTATTTCAAGGTTCCTAAATATCAGTAGTAAAAGTCTCCCTCCTAGGACTGGACATTTTTTGGTACAGAACTGTCTTCTCCCCTTTCCTTTCCCCTAAGGGCCAAAGATAATTCTGAGTTTTGCCTTTTACTCCTCAGGAAATCCCACTACCACCATCACTATCCCCAGGTGAAACACCCTTCTCTGGCCTGCCTTTCCAAATACAGTTGATTATTGACAACTTGGGTTTAAGCTGTGTGGGTCCTATTGTATTTTTTACTGTATAGAACTGTAAATATTTTCTCCTACGATTTTCAGAACATTTTTTTCTCTAGCTTACTTTATTGTAATAATACAGTATATAATACATATAACATACAAAATATGCGCTAATTAACTATGTTATTGGTAAGGCTTCCAGTCAGCAGTAGGTTATCAGTAGGTAAGTTTTCGAGTAACTAAAAGTTATTTGAAGATGTTTTACTTTGAGAAGGGTCCGTACCCTGAACCACACCATGTTGTTCGAGGGTCAAGTATAGGTCTCAAACTCCAGATTCCTCTCTATGGGAAGTACTCTCATCTAGCTATCAGAGGGTGTGCTAGTCTGCTCAAGCAGCCATAATAAAATACCACAGACTGGGTGGCTTAAACAACAGACATTTATTTTCTCACCATTCTGGAAGCTGGAAGTCCAGGATCAGGATCAGGCTTCTAGACAATTCAATTCTTTTTTTTTTTTTTTAAGATTTTATTTATTTATTTCACAGAGAGAAACACAGCTAGAGAGGGAACACAAGCAGAGGAACTGAGAGGGGAGAAGCAGGCTTCCCGCCGAGCAGGAAGCCCAATGGGCTCGATCCCAGGTCTCCAAGATCATGACCTGAGCCAAAAGCAGTCGCTTAACCAACTGAGCCACCTAGGCGCCCCGACAATTCAATTCTTAATAAGGCTTCACCACCTGGCTTGCTTTTCAATGACCACATTGGGGAAGTGGAAGGTAGGAAGGTAGAAAGAGGAGGAGGAGAGATACAGTGAGAGAGAGACAGAGAAAGCACACAAATACCCTAGTGTCTCTTCTCTTAGGGCACTGATCCTATTGTACTGGCCCCACCCTTACAGTTTCATGTAACCTTAATTGCTTCCAGAGGCCCCATCTCCAAATCCATCTATACAGAGGGTTAAGTTTTCAACATCTGAAAGAATGTTAACCCTCTTTGCCAAGAATGCAGAGAATAATTGCTTGTGGGAAGAACTAACTGCTTAACAACCACAAAAAGAATTTCCGGTAATTCAGGAGGCCAAGTGCACCATGCACTGTCCATTTAGTACCCATGTCCACACTAAACCAGTGGGTGCAGGCACATTCTCATCCTAGCTTGCAACTGTTCCTGCATCTTCGGTGCCAGTCGGAGGGGCTCAGTTTACCATTCCACTGTCGGCTTGACAAGCAGTCACACACACCAGCCCCCAGACTTTGAGGGCACTGCCCATTTCTGGACCTGAACCATGCCATAGCTTTAAGTTCACAAATAAGGGGGACATCATCTCCCCTGTTCTAGATGGGGAACACAGCCATGCCTGGATTTCTTTCCAAAGTTTCTCAACTGCTCATGTTCATGCACACAAGGCAACAGGCACAAAAGCTTGCATATTCTTGACCTTTAAGTGTTCCTTCTGTATTTACCTGCCTTTTGGGGGAATCGACCACAAAAGTGTCCAAATTAAATTATTTTACCTTGTTGGTAGACACAGATGGCTTTTAGAAATCTTAAAGATTGCTTTGCTTTTTCCTTGGAAACATAAAAGAGTCAAGATGTGCAACAATTTTTTTTTGCCTATCCTATTCTACAGTAGGAGCCTGAGCCTCTTACTATCACAGCAGATACCGAACCTAAATAACTATTCTTTTTTTTTTAAGATTGTATTTATTTATTTGACAGAGAGAGAGATCACAAATAGGCAGAGAGGCAGGCAGAGAGAGGAGGAAGCAGGCTCCCTGCTGAGCTGGGATTCCCAATGTGGGGCTCAATCCCAGGACCCTGAGACCATGACTTAAGTTCAAGGCAGACACCCAACAACTGAGCCACCCAGGCGCCCCTTGATGCAGTATTTTAAAGCAAATTCTAGACATCATGCCATTCACCATTTCATCTATATATACTACAGTATATAACTCTATTAAAGATATTTCTTACATTTTGTATCTATTTATGGTAGATCAACAATTTCCTAACAGTGGCTAAAGGATTCAGACACCTGGTAAAATATTCTAATACCCTTCTTTCATTTTTTTTCCTATGTATTTCTTTCTCAAAAGAGGTAAAAATAAAAACAGAAATTGGAAATTCCATTTGGAACTTTACATATGGAAATTGTGGTGATGTTTAGTAAAATATAAATAAATCCATGAGGGTCTCACCTTGCTGAATACTTATTTGGTATCTAATTTAGCAAAGGTTCTCTGATGTTCTTATTTTATGACTATCAAACTTTTAATTCTATTCTAATTTTAATATGGAATTCTAATGTCACACACATTAAAAGACAATCTATTCACAATGGAGGCATTTAGCCTATAGAGTAGCTATAAAGTCTGGCAACATAGGCAACTATATATAATAAATGGTTTATTGATATTACATGACAATATATGATATGTTTGATGTGTTGCCCCTCATTAGTGATGCACAGTTTAGTGTGCTGGACAGAATAGCAATGAATCACATACATTCACATAGTATTTTTAGCAATCTTTGCACATACATCTGTAATGTATTGCCTCCAATCAGTTCTTAGATATGATCCCTGGAATCAGCAATGCCTAGGGATGTTAAAAATGTTCATTTTCAGGCCCTCACCCCAGACCTAGTCAATAAGAAATCAGGCTCAATAGTCCATTCTATCAAGCTCTGCAGGTGATTCAGATGCAAGCTGAAATTTGAGAAACAGGGGCGCCTGGGTGGCTCAGTTGGTTGAGCGACTGCCTTTGGCTCAGGTCGTGATCCCGGAGAGCCGGGATCGAGTCCCACATCGGGCTCCCTGCTCGGTGGGAAGCCTGCTTCTCCCTCTCTCACTCCCCCTGGCTATGTTTCTCTCTGTCCAATAAATAAAATCTTAAAAAAAAAAATTTGAGAAACACATGCTCAGATTTTGCATATCTCTGATTTTCACTGAAAATGAACTGACAAAAATCCTTGCCCTTCCAGCATACCCCAAGCATAGGGTTGCCATATTTTGCAAATAAAAACATAGGATGTCAGTTAAATTTGAATTTCAGATTTTAAAAAGTCTAATTACTTAAAAAGTCTAATTTTTAGTCTAATTATGTCCCTGCAGTTATGTCCTATGTCCATTTTATATATATGTACCCCATTTATGAAAGGGATATATAAGTATCCCCATGCATCATTATACTAAAAGATTATCAGTTGCTTGTCTGATATCCAAATTGAATTTTTCATCCTGTGCCTGAATTTTTCTTGCATCCATTCTGAAGAGTGTTTTGATCTGGCCCGCATTCAGCAAAATCTACAGGGCTATGTCACTTCACCCAGTTTTAGAAATTATCACCCTCCCAGTCTCTTACTACTCAGGGGTCATGTGGTGGTTGGTCTCTGAGTGAGCTGCCTTTGTCTATCAAGAGCAAAGGCTAGGGGCATCTGGGTGGCTCAGTCATTAAGTGTCTGCCTTTGGCTCAGGTCATGATCCGGGAGTTCCAGTTTCCATCCCTGCTCAGCAGGAGGCCTGCTTCTCCCTCTCTCACTCCCCCTCTTGTGTTTCCTCTCTGGCTGTGTTTCTCTCTGTCAAATAAATAAATAAAATCTTAAAAAAAAAAAAAGAGCATACACTAACTGACATTTGCTGACATGATCAAGCAGGGCAAACAGTCACCTATACTTGTGCCTACATGTAGGTGGAAATGTTGGGTGTTGGCTAAAGACAAAAGCTAAAGAAAATTGTGCCAAATCTCATCTAACTAACATAAATTCATGAAATGTAAAGACAGTTTTCCTCTCTATTCAAAGACCTTTGTTTCATGCCAGATTCTGAATTTCTAATAAGAAATAATGATGGAGGGGCACCTGGGTGGCTCAGTTGGTTAAGCCACTGCCTTCAGCTCAGGTCATGATCCTGGAGACCGGGGATCGAGTCCCACATCGGGCTCCCAGCTCTGCGGGGAGTCTGCTTCTCCCTTTGACCTTCTCTCCTCTCATGCTCTCTCTCACTCACTCTCTCTCTCAAATAAATAAATAAAACATTTTTTAAAAAAGAAATAATGATGGATAAAAATGTTTTTATAAGCCTTCACAGACCTGTATGTTACTGATGAGTCCTTTCCTTTAACTGTCTCTATTTAAGTCAGAAAACTTGCCAAAAAAGTTTGAAATGTAAATCTTACCTGAATTAGTTTTATACAGTCATTTCTTCTTCATTTTTGACCTGCCATCCTATATACTTTTTAAGTCTAAATAAAGTGCGTAGATTTTAAATACGCAGCTCAATGAGTTTTGACAATACCTCCACCACAGCAAGATTTAGAACATTTCCTTCACCTAGAAAACATCCTCTAGCCCTTATCCAATTCCCCCCCCAGAGGTAGCTATTGTTCTGACTTTTGTCACTGTAGTTTTGTTCATCCTAGAACTTAATGTACATGAAGTTGTTTTCATTTTCACATATTCAAAACGCATCTTGCTATAAAGCATGGAATTTATCATGTATTTTTATTTATTTCCTCTGAAATCACTGTAAGGCTCTAAAGATAGTACCCCACGTCCCACCCTCAAAGAGAAGACAAGGATATTGGACATGGATCTGGTCTGTTGGAAGGCGTCATCAGAACCTGAGGTAGTAACTAGAAGAAGGGACATGAAAGGAAGCTTCAGGTCATGGATCCCAAGGTCCCCAAGTCAAGAAGACTTGGGCCAGGAGACTCAGGAAGGGATGTTGTATGATGCACCTCGAGAACATCTAGATACTGTGCCAAGTAGAAAAAACTCTAGCACCACAAGAGTCCGTGCAAGGCAGCCCGCCCTTGCCTTCCCAGGAAAGCCCACCACCAGGCCTCCAGTCATTTAGGGATCCCAGTCATGCTACTGTCCATATGTTCCAAGATATATGCAGAGAAACATCCTATGACCCTCCCTTAGGGTGGGAAGGAGCTCCTGTTTCTGTACCTTGGAGGCAGAATAGACTCTAGTGGTATATACCCTAAAGGAAGGGCCAAGGAGTGTAGATAGCCCTGTTCCAGCTAATGTAAGTTAAACATTCAAGCTATTTAATATTTTAGTGCTTTTCAAAGTACCCACTGGAGTAGCATCTAATTATCATTTTAAAAGTCTACTACCCAGACAGGACATAAAATTTTAAATTCTAGCAGTATGTAATCTAATATTGTCCTTTATGGGAAAAAAAAATTTCTATGATGTTCCCTTTTGCTCACATTACTGGGGGATCCAGGGATGAAACCTGAATGCAAGCAGACATATTATGAGTATGGTTCATTTACATAGGTATATACAAATGTTACCTTTTGAGATGAACTTAGAAAAACACATACAAAAAGTAAAATGTATTTTACTTACTTTTTTTAAAGATTTTATGTATTTATTTGACAGAGAGATCACAAATAGGCAGAAAGGCAGACAGAGAAAGAGGGGGAAGCAGGCTGCCCGCTGAGTGAAGAGCCCAATGTGGGACTCGATCTCAGACCCTGAGATCATGACCTGAGCTGGAGGCAGAGGCTTAACCCTCTGAGCCACCCAGGCACCCCATAAAATGTGTTTTAAATGTATCCCCTAATGTTGATGCTCATCACAAATCTTCCTTCCCCTGAATTGTTCTCAGACTTCCAGAATCTCTAAAAGGCAGAGTTCCCTGCTAGATCCTTCTGTGAAGAGTCCAAAGTTGTTCTTAATCACTATATATAAAATCGGACCTTATCAGGTCTTTGGTGTCTGAGGAAAAGCCTTGCAATACTACTTGGAGCCCAACGCCTTCCTGTTTCTCTGCTACTGGAGGTCAGGTCTTCCAGGAGCCAATTCTAATACAGTGTTTGAGGAGCAAGATGTTTATTAAGGATCAACACCTGTGAAACGAAGGGGGCAGAAGCAGGGCTGGATTGAGGAAGCAACTGAACCACCACAAACACAACATACATAGCCAGGAGCTCTGGGGCAAATACTGTCCTGGAGAATGTCCCCAGCCAGGCCAGATGGCTGTACCTCTGTAGCCTGGTCTCACGCAGTCACCAGATGCAGGCAGCTCCGGGAAGGGCACAACCTGGGCCAAAGCAGCTCTCAGGAGCTGAGGCGCACTCGAAGGAACTCACCGCTGTAGACTTTCTCCTGACCACGCACTCCACGGCTGGACACCAAGTTCTTCCTTGAAGGGACATGTAAGTATCTAGCACAACTATTCCTCAAGTCTGTCTGCAAGAGCCATGTGCATTTCTCTCAGTCCCCCAAAACAGCATGCTCACCCCAGTGGATCCCTGTGCCTTGAACATTTTCCCTACCCTCTGCACCTGGCAAACTCCTTCCCCTTCCTCAGATCACACCCTTAGTTGGGCCTTCTCTCCCCCACTCCCTCATAACACTCATGGGACTTGTAATTTGCTTGCTGACTTTATTCCCTGCTTGTATGCCCTCCATGTCAGCCAGGTTTGTGCTGTATTTTCAGTGTTGAGCAATGTGCTCAGCGCAGAGTAAATCTTCAGTGTATATTTCATGAATGGATTAATTTGATACACCTGGTTTTTTAGTTTGGGTTCCCCCAGAAGGAGACCCTAAGGCAAGGATTCAAATGTAAGCACATTATTTGGAAAAGTGATTCTAGGAAACACTGCTGGGAATGTAGGAAAGTGACATAGGAAAGGAAAGGCAGCCAGTTAATTACTCATTACCACTGTGGGGCAAGAGTTTAATCCTGCTGGGGAAATCTGAGAACCAGCGTTGAATATGTGCCTTGAAGTTCTCCCTCCAAAAACGAGGGACCGCATATTGTGTGATTCCATTTATAGGAAATGTCCACAGTAAGCCAATGCACAGAGACAAGTAGATTAGTGGTTTTCAGGAGGCTGAGGAGGGGAGGATCAGGAGAAATTATCAATAGATATGGGTTTCTCTGTGTAAGGGTAGAAATGTTCAAAATTAGTAGTGATGGTTGTACAATTTTGTGAATACATAAGAAAAAAAAATCACTGAATTTTATACTGAGTTTTATGGTACATGAATTATATCTCAATAAAACAAATTACAATAAACAAATGAAGGAACTGGGATATTTATATACAAACTCCATTCATGGGGCACCTGGGTGGCTCAGTTGGTTAAGCGACTGCCTTCGGCTCAGGTCATGATCCCCGAGACCTGGGATCGAGTCCCACATCGGGCTCCTCGGCGGGAAGCCTGCTTCTCCCTCTCTCACTCCCCCTGCTTGTGTTCCCTCTCTGGCTTTGTTTCTCTGTCAAATAAATAAAACCTTTAAAAAAAAAAAAAAAACTCCATTCATGAGTCAGGGGTGATAGGTGGGGGGAAGGGGGTGTTAATTTCCAGCCTGTCCTGAGCAGAGGAACCAGGCTCTGAGAGTAGGGCTATTTTCAGGCAAAGAGATGTAAGTACTAGCACTTTGCAGTTTGGAGTCATGATGCACTGAAATGGGAAGGTTAAGGAGGTGTGGGCAGGGCCCAAATGGGGTCTGGTGTACTTGGTGAGAAATAAAACTAACAAACCCACCCGATATCTTCAGAGATGAACTATTCCATGGAGAAGAAGGATTCACTCAGAAGCCTCCAGCTCCAAGAACTTATTTTTCTAAATTAATTCTATAGCATGTTGATACATAATGACATGTTTAGGGAGCCCAATCATCTCAGTTCTGATCCCTAATAAAGTAAATGAGCGGAAGGGGAAAAGAACAGTGCTTTCAGTGGGAAATGGGGTTGCAGTAGGCTGAATAATGACCTCCCCAATATGTCTGCATTCTAATCCCGAGACGCTATGAGTGTCCCCTTTTAAGACAAAAGGGACTTTGCAGGTGTAGTTAGGTTCTGGATTTGGAGGTGGGGCAATTAAGTTCAACTACCCAGCTGGGCCCAGTGTAATCACTCAGTCTTTATGAGAGGGAAGAAGGTGGCTCAGAATTGGAAGGAGCGACTTGGGGAACTTGTAACAAGAAGAGCAGATATAAGGATGACACACTTTGAAGACTAAGAGGGGAACCACAAGCCAAGAAGTACAGGCGCCACTCGATGATAAAAAAAAAAAAAAGTAACAACAGAAGTCCCCCTCTCTCCCCGCCGCAGAGAGTTTCCAGAAGGAACCAACATGCCAGTAATGCTGACATCTTGACGTTTTGACCCGAGTGAAAATTATTGCAGATTTCTGGTCTTCACAACTATGGTAGAAGAAATCTGTGTTGTGTTAAACCACTAAATTTTTAGTAATTTGTTAGTGCTGACAGGAAGCTAATATACTTTCCCAGATGGGATGAAAAAAATAATCACCATCCCTTCTTCCTCAGAATGTTATAAAATTGGAAAGGTCTTGAAAATCACAACGATATCTTCGTTTTATGTTCAATGTAGTTACGTATTTTTAATATATTAAAATAGCATACTTACATTTGTCTTATGACTTCTTTTTAGAATAAGCAAATACCATTTCAAATAGAGTACTCAATGGGGATTTTTTTTCATTTTAACAAATTGAATGTTTCATTTACCTTTTACACTTTGGATTTATAAATTACATTCTGCCAAGTAAAAATTCTTACTAGAATATTGACATGAAAAAAAAGGGGGGGGATGAATTCCCAGGAAATAACATGTTTACAACTCTAAATGTATTGTAAAATTCAGTGAATTAAATAGAAATATTCCTACAGCAAATTTCTGAGCCTATTCAATGTGAGTTGAAGGGAGTAACTGCCAGACATGACAGTGAGTATGTGAGGTTCCTGAAGGTAAGAATGAGACACAGGGTAGGATAAAGTAGCAAAGCCTTAGAAAAAGAGGGGGAAGATGAAGGGAGGATAAAGGACCTAAAAGACATGAGCTGCTCTAGGGCTTTTTGGCAAAAAAACACATGTAACTTCTCTCCAATTTCAGTCCATGCTCCACATTATCACCAGATAATATAAAATAAAATTCAATCATGTCATACCTCTGCTTAAAATGCTCTGAAATTTGTTAGGTTAAAATAAAATGAAAATCCATGCTCAATGACAAAGCCCTCAATGTCTGAATGCCAGCCAACTTATTAGCCTTATCACCACCATCCCAGTCATGCCAGACTCTCCATTGTTCCTGAAACATCTCTGTGTGCCTCATGCCTCCGGCCTTGGCAAATAATGTTCTAACTAGAATGAGTCCTTCTTGTCCTCACTAAATATCTATTCATCCCAGCCTAAATATCCTCTTCTCACTGTTCTACTGGAAAAATTATCCACCTTGGGCCTTAAGGTCCATCCCTCCACCTTCTTGCCAAGGCTGCTAGAAATGCAAGGCCATTTCTCAGTGTTGTATTTGCAGAGAGCAATCTTGAGGACTAGATTAGCATCTTGCTTGCCTCTCACTGTAAAAATGGTAGATTTCTTAAGCTCTGGGTTCCTCTCCTACAACACAACTCATAGGATATGCAGGCATCCATCTAGGCCCACCTGAATGCCCCCTGTGGATGGGGGGGCATGGGGACTGGTGCTGACATCATGCTGGGACTGCTCACTATGTCTTGTCTCTGACCCAGGAGTCTCCTGTCTTCCATCAGAACCTATATAACAGTACCAGACTCACTTGTGAGCTTGCAAGTAGGATAAAATCCCAGATTCTGCACAGTCTTTGATAGTTCCCCATCTCTCTAGACAGGGCTTGTGCCCTATTCTATCTGTGATCCTGCAATATTTGCTCAAATAGAATGTGTTATTACATGAGGGCATAGGTTATGGCACATAACTATTCAGAAAAATGTTTTTCAAAAAACAAAATATTTCCAGTTCAGCAAAGGTATCTGCTCTGATAACTGCTTCATTTTCCCCTAACCAAAACTGGACCCATGTAAACAGAACAGACAAAATGAGACTGTTCTTTTATTGTCAGAGGAACGTGTTCTTGAAATAATGCTCTAAAGACCTAGGAGAATCTGAGTGACACTACTAGTCTGTTTCAGTCTTTCTTTGTGCCACTTAATTTGGCCACATGATCCTGTTAACAATTCCTAGGTTTTAAAAAAGAAATGCATGTTTAAAGCATTCTTTCAGCTAGATAATTCATTTTCTGTTCATAAGGATTAAAGATTAAGTCCCCATTTCAAGATTTTTGAATATGATTTTTATCTGAATTTTATAAGCTGGGGGAATAAGCTTTAATTAATTATCAAATATTTTTCTCTGTGATTTTATCATTTTTTGCAGCCAGGAGGCATAGCAGTACATTAATAAGCTGAAAACAAATGAATAAATAGATTCTTATTTGGTTATGAGATCATGAAGTGAAACTAAGAAAATGATAAGTAGCAAACAGAAGTAGCTATTAGCCCTAGGAGGATTACGAAATAATAGACAACTCTTCAGCCAAAGGCAACAGGTTGGCTTAACGAGATGGAAACCAGAACTACCCCACTAATAAGCTACACAAGAAACATACTTTACTCAATTCGAAACTAGTCCAATGTTTATATTTAAATTGGGAACTAAAAACTCAAAGCCTCCAATCTTTGAGGTCAGATTTAGACTGATAAAACCTACATCCTATCTTTCAGATACCCTGCAGGCAGGGCTGAGTTCCTGCTGGAAATGGACCCTTGTTAAAGCTAGGAGACAGATCCGGTTCCCTGGTCCCTGACCGCGTGGTGACCTAGGAGGTCATACCAAGGTCACAGCAATACAGGTTTGTGCTCCAAGTAACACCATTCTCCTTACACCCTGCCACCTAGGCTCTATCTGTGTGGAAAGTCAAAATGACAACAACAACAACAACAACAACAACAGCAAAAACCAACGCCAGATGTTTTACTAAAACATTTCCAAAGTTGCAATGGCTTGAGAGAAACATTGCACATTTTATACAATCTTAATCTGCTTTCCTTAATTTTATGCTACATTTGAAAGTGGGAAACTAGGGGCGCCTGGGTGGTTCAGTCGTTAAGGGGCTGCCTTTGGCCCAGGTCATGATCCTGGAGTCTCAGGATCCAGCCCGCATCGGCATCCTGGCTCCCTGCTTGGTGGGAAGCCTGTTTCTCTCCCTCCCCCTGCTCATGTTCCCTCTTTCGCTATGTTTCTCTCTGTCCAATAAATTTTTTAAAATCTTAAAAAAAAAAAAAGAAAGAAAATGGGAAACTAACCGCATGGAAATAGCATTAAAGCAACATGAGTAGTGAAGGAAGCTGAGTCTCCTAACATTTGAAGAAAAGGATAATATATATATCCTCCTAAGTTTGTCAGTCAAGTTGTACTTTATTGTGCATCAAACCAGAATGCTTGATCTGGATCCTGGGGCTCTGGGAGGAGGGTAGCTAATCCCCAGGAGCTTTACCCACGTGTTTAGTGCTGCTTCTGCTACTGGCACAGAGAAGTGGGCAAGGTGGAAATAACCAAGGGCACCATCTGCCCTTTTTACTTCAAAGCTAGCATGGTGCCTTCTACTTTAAAGTTTCTTGTACTGATTATAACTCACTTCACCAACACCTTTCACCATAGTTCAGGGACCAGGAGAAATGAAACTGTGTTGAACATTAGCCTTTTTTTTTTTTAAAGATTTTATTTATTTATTTGTCAGAGAGAGAGATCACAAGTAAGCAGAGGCAGGCAGAGAGAGAGGAGGAAGCAGGCTCCCCGCCAAGCAAAGAGCCTGGTGCAGGCCTCCATCCCTGGACCCTGTGATCATGACCTGAGCCGAAAGTACAGGCCCCAACCCACTGAGCCACCCAGGCGCCGGAACCATTAGCCTTTAATAGAGAACTCTGGATTCAGCTATGGATGAAAGGGAGGAAATGCGGCTACTAAAAAACAAAAAACAACTCAGGGGAAAAATCACCTGTCTCAACACTCTCCCTTCCCCCTCCACCTTCTCTATTCTCCAGGGCAGGGTCCTTTGCCTGAGGCTCCAAACTCTGCTCACCCTGGAAGATTCCGGACCCACTGACAGCTCCTTCAGGGAATATGGATAGATTCCAGACTGTCAAGGGTGTGTTTGTTCTGTTTATGTTCTGTGTTGCAAACTGACCTAGTGCTATGAATGCCAGTGAAATCCTCCCCTGTGCCCTTTGTGTACCCGAGTAATAAGATGAGGACCAATAACAAAACTGTCATCGCAGGGACCCCAAGAAAATCTGGGGCTCCTGACTCTGATTTATGCATCATAAGAAAAGCTTTTTTAAATAGAGTCACTCGAGTTTGTGCTTGGGTCCACTAAATTGTGGGTTTGGGTTTTTCTGGGGATGGGTTTTTCTGGGGATATGGCTTTTTGCCTTTTCAAATTGGGGAAATAACTAATGAAAAGTGTTGTTTTTTTAAACTTCCTTATTTGCAGTAAAAGAAATAATAGGGCTCAAAAATTAGTCGCCTAGTTACCATTCTGCTTAAAGGTTACCTACTAGGGACAGGTACTTTTCTGTTCTTTATGGTATTTGCATAAACCCCACCTCAGGGTAGAAAGGCAAGGGCCTTGGAAACAACCTAATAGACCTGTCTGTCAGGAGAATGAGACTTATTAGAATCCCCAGACTGGCAAGTAGTTGAGAACCATCTCCACTTTCCAGAATATTTCTTAAGGCCTATCTGTAAGGGTTTGGAATATTTTTATATTAATGGAATCTAAAGGATATTGTAGGTAAATTCGCTGTTACAAACAAAATTGCATGTCAAGAGAGTTATAGGGGCACCTAGCTGGCTAGGTGGTAGAGCATGGGACTCTTGATCTCAGGCTGGCAAGTTCGAACCCCACACTGGGTGTAGAGATTATTCCATAACAAAATCTTAAAAGAAAAAAAAAAAAACTCAGAGTTACATATGAAATGCTAAAAGGCCAAAAAAAACTGAATTGTTATATTGGGCAATATTTACTTTCCCCAGGTATTTAGTAGAATGATAAGAATATTCTGAAAGACATCACTAATCTTGGCTAATTCATAACTACCATTTAAAACTCAATTACCCTGATCATAAGATCAAGCCCCTGACTGGCTCTACACTGGGCGTGGGGCTGGCTTAGCATTCTAGACCTCTGCCCCTCCCCCACTTGCACCTGGGCAGGGGCTTACCTGGAGCTCACTCTCTCTCACTCTAAAAAACTAATGAATGAGGGGTGTGTAAGTGGCTCAGGGGTGCGTTAAGTGACTGCCTTTGGCTCAGGTCATGATCTTGGAATCGCAGGATCAACCCTCAAGGGGCTCCCTGCTTGGTGGGAAGCCTGCTTCTCCCTCTCACTGCCCCTGCTTGTGTTCCCTCTCTAGCTGTGTTTCTCTCTGTTAAATAAATAAATAAATAAAATCTTTAAAAAAAACAAGACAAAACAAATGAATGAATGAATTTTAAAACCCTCAATAACCCAGAGCCACATTTCTCATGTAATCCCAAATAGCTGTTATTCCTACTACACTAGTTCTGTTAATGGCACCAATATTCTTCTGGTCACCAGGCATAAAACGCCAGGCCCATCTTCGGTTCTTTTTCATGACATTCCTTCTCCACCCAATCAATTGCCAAATTCTGTATTTTCTTAATAAAATGGCCCTTAATCTCCTTTTCTACTGATGTCCTATGTCTGATCCTAGTTCTGGCCTTGAATGTTCTCCCAGCTCCCAGCCTCTCCTCCCTCCGATTTTGCAAATGGCAGTTTGATTAACTTGCCTGTATCACCACTTTGGTTAGGGGATCCACTTCTTTAAAGATCTTTCAGGACTTGGAATTGCCTGCACCAATGCTCGCCTCTGGTAAGACACAACACTTTGTCCCTATACAAAGATACAACTACCTTCTGATCAATAGGTAAAATTCCATTTTGCTAAGATAAAAGCTTTTAACGGTACTTTCAGTCAGAATGCTGATCTGAGCAACTTCTGGGTGTTAAGTAGAATGCAACTTGCTACAAATAAGAGAAAAGAGGCTTAGAGTCACATCAAACATAGGCCAAGGGAACTACATTGTGCTTATTGGAACTTGTTGAGCACATTGCCTCCCAAGATTCAAGGGTGTTATGTCTGAGTGTAAACAGCTCTATTCAAAACACAAAAACAAAAAAAGGGTGCTAAGGGTCAGCCTAGCGAATAGTGAGGTAACTACAGATGCTTTTACAGACACTGTGAGACTAACTATAGTGTTGTTTATACTATAATTGCTGCTGGCTTGTTTGGTGTTTCCAGGTGCTTGACCCTTTCTAGTGTCCTGCTAAAAATTCTAGTATGTGCAGGTATGCCACAAAACCAAATGTTTGAAAATCATTGAAGATTTACATCCAGATTCCTTACCACAACCTACCAGGTCCTTTTCATTTTGACCCCAGACTTTCTCTTTAGCCTCAACTTCTAATTCTGGTCCCTTGAGTCACATGGGACCACATGTTGTGCTTTCACTAAATCAGTTTTTTCACATCTCTGGGGCTTCATAGGCAGAAGAAATACTATGTTCTTGTCTTTTCTGCACTCAGTTATCAAGACTTAGTTACAATATTATCTCTTCCCTAGTGTGTTCCCTGACGCACACAGTGAGAGGTCATTGTTCCCATAGTCCTTTGCACATGTCTTCTTCATTACAGGTACCTTCATGTTTTCTAATCCCTGCCCTACATCTATCTCCAAGTCATCAGGGATGGTGTGTCTGAGCTCCTAAGGGCAAGGACTTCATTCATCTTTGAATTCCCAGGGTGTGAGATGTCACAAGCCCTTAATAAATGTTTGTAGAATTATCTGTTTTGGCCAAGATTCAAGCCCCTATGACTTACTGTTAATTAATCTTTCGAAACTATCTCCCACAACTCTGCTTTATGTCCTTTATACTCAAACCAAGCTAGACTACTTTCTGTTCCTGAAATAAGACTGACACTTTCCCACCTCTACAAATGCGCCCATGTGATTCAAAGTATTCTTCTGTTTGGGACACTCACCCTCTCTCTGTCATAGCCACCTACAAAATTTCTACCTGTCCCCATAACCAAGCCATATTCTCCCCATAAGTCCTCTCTCCAAACTAAGCATTTTCTCTTAACTTTTTAATACTTGGTTATACAGTTCTCCAGACCCTGAGCACAAACTAGTGTGGATTGTAGTCACTTGTGTTTATTTACCTCCCTCACTAGGTTATAAAAATCACCTTGAATCAAGAAAGATACCTTATTGGTTTTTGTTTTCTCATTAGTACCTATGCAATATCTCGCACATAAAAGGTACAGTTTTTCAAATGAATGACTGAAATAACTGATGCACATGTCTAGTGCATCATACCATCCACTATATTCTATTTATATATGCTATCATACAATTGCAGGTTATGTAAGGGAGCCATTTCAACATTTCCTTGGTACATTAGGCAATTGTTATCATGTGTAGCAAATTCTTGTATCACACCCTCCACACTATTGCAGGTCGGTTTCCTTACTGAGATAAATTTTTTAAACTCTACCCATGATGGACGTGTTAACTAACGCCATTGTGGTAATCATTTTGTAATATACAATATACATGTGTGTGAAATTATCACATTGTACATCTTACATAGCTGGGGGGATTCCCCTACACAGATACTCTCCTCTTATTCTGGACTCTGACAATTCTAATGGATAACACAGAGAATAGTAAATCCTACTACAAGTGAATTCCAATTCTCTTCTTTAAACAAAGTTAGTTTCTATCTACTCTTTGTTTCAATTCACACGTGTATAATAGCAATTACTTCTACTGCTTTGTATTTTATATTTTCATCTTTATCTCCTCTATTAGATTTTGAGCTTCTCAAGGCTGATAACTTTGTATTATCTCTTTATTGATCAACCTATAATAATTAGTTTACATATATGAATATGTTTTATTTACTTTATATTTATATAGTTGATCCTTAAACAACATGGGGATTAAGGACACCCACATAGTTGAAAATCTGCATATAAATTTTGGTTCCCCAAAAAATTAACTACTAATATCCTGCTATTGACCAAAAACCTTACCAATAACCTAGTTGATTAGCATATACTTTGTGTATTACAGGTATTATATACTGTATTCTTATGATCAAGCTAAAGAAAAGAAAATGTTAAGAAATCATAAGAGAATATATTTATAGTATTATACATATGTTTGTTGAAAAAATTCACATATAAGGGGACCCCCACAGTTCAAACTCATGTTGTTCAAGAGTCAACTGTATATAAACATTATGTAACTATTTTTAATAATTATATATAAATATAAGAAGTATATATAAATTATATAATTATTATACCTGGCAATATTTTCCATTCAATAAATATTATTGAAATAATGGACAATTTTTTTTACTAAAGTATAGTTGACATACAGTTGTATTAATTTTGGGTATATGAAGTAGTGATGCAATAATTTTACACATAATACAGTGCTCGTCATGATAAGTGTAGCTACCATCTATTACCACACCAGGTTATTACAATATTATTAACTATATTCCCTATGCTGTACGTTTTATCCCTACTACTTCTTTGTTTTATAACTGGAAGTTTGTACTTCTTAATCACCTTCACCTGTTTTGCCCATTGCTCCACCCACACTCCTATCTGGCAACCACGAGTCTGTTCTCTGTATATGAATATGAGTCTTTCTGGCTTTGTTTGCTCATTTGCTTGTTATATATCATGTATAAGAGTAATCACACAGCATTTGTCTTTCTCTGTCTGACTGATTTCACTAGCATACACCCTCTAGCTTCATCCAGGTTGTCACAAATGGCAAAATTTCATTCCTTTTTATCCTTGAGTAATACTCCATCGTGTATGTATACCACATCTTTATCAATTTAAGCTCTAAGTTACTTTCATACCTTGGCTGTTGTAAATAATGCTTCAGTGAACAAAAGGGTACATACTTCCTTTTAAATTAGTTTTCTTTTTCTTTGGGTAAATACTGGGAAGTGAAATTGCTGGATTATATATGATAGTTTTATTTTTAATTTTTTGAGAAACCTCCACACTGTTTTCCACAACTGCTGCACCAATTTACATTCCCACCAACAATGTATGAAAGTTTCCTTCTCTCTACATCCTCACCAATACTTGTTATTTCTAGTCTTCTTGATACTAGCAATTCTGACAGGTATAGGTGAACTCTCATTATGGTCTCAATTTACGTTTCACTAATGATTAGTGGTGTTGAACATCTATTCATGTGTCTGTTGGCCATCTGGATGTATTTTTTAGGAAAGTGTTTGTTCAGGTCTTCTACCCATTTTTAATCAGAATTGGTTTTTTTGGTGTGGGCTTGTATGACTTCTGTATATATTATGGAATTTAACCCCTAATCAAATATATCATTTGCAAATATCTTCTCCCATTCAGTAGGTTGTCTTTTTGTTTTGTTGATGGTTTCTTCCACTATGCAGAAGATTTTTAGTTTTGATGGAGTTCCAATAGTTTATTTTTGCTTTTGTCTCCCTTGCCTCAGGAAACATTCAGAAAAATATTGATAAGGTCAGGGTCCAAGAGATTACTGCCTATATTTGATTTTGCTTTTGTTTTGTTTTGTTTTGTTTTTAGGAGTTTTATGTTTTCAGGTCATACATTTAGGTCTTTAATACATTTTAAGTTTTTTTCTGTATGGGATAAGTAATTTCAGTTTCATTCTTTTGCATATAGCCATTGAGTTCCCTCACATCATTTATTGAAGAGACTGTATTTTCTCCATTGTTTATTTTTGACTTTTTTGTCTTAGATTACTTGACCATATAAGTGTGGGTTTATTTCTGGGCTGTCTATTCTGTTCTATTGATCTATGTGTCTATTTTAAAACAGTACTATACTATAATTTTGTGATATAGTTTGAAATCTAGAATTATAATACCTCCAGCTTTGTTTTTCTTTCTCAAGATTGCTTTGGCTATCAGAGGTCTCTTTGGTTGTCATCAAAATTTTATAATTATTTGTTCTATTCTGTGAAAGATACTACTGGTATTTTGATAGGGATTTCATTGACTCTGTAATTTTGGGGGGGAGTATGGACATTTAGCAATGTTCTTCCATTCATGAACATGGTATGCATTTAATGGTGCCATCTTTAATTTCTTTCATCAATGTCTTATAGGTTTCAGAATATAGCTCTTTTACCTCCTTGGTTTAATTTATTCCTAGGTATTTTATCCTTTTGATGCAACTGTGATCATGGGATTATTTTCCTGATTTCTTTTTCTGCTTCTGTTATTAGTATATAGAAACATAACACACTTCTATATATTAATTTTACAATAACTTTATTGAATTCATTCTTTTAGTGTTCTCATGGAGTTTTTAGCATTTTTAGGATTGCCTCTTTCATGCCATGTTATATCATGTCATCTGGAAATAGTGACAGTTTTATTTCTTCCTTACCAATTTCAACTCCTTTTATTTCTTCTCTGATTGCTGTGGCTAGGACTTCTAGTTCTATGCTGAATAAAAGTGGCAAGGGTGGGCACCTTTGTCTTGCTCCTGGTTTTAAAGGAAAACCTCTCCATTTTTTTATGATTGAGTATCAGGTTAGCTTTGAATTTGTCATGTATGTCCTTTATTTTGTTGAGGTATGTCCTCACTAAACCCACCTTGTTCAGAGTTTTTATTATAAATGCATGTTGAATTTCGACACATGCTTTTTCTGCATCTATTGAGATGACCATATGGTTTTTATCCTTCATTTTGTTAATATGGTGTATGATGTTGATTTTGCGTATATTGAAGCATCGGTGTATCCCTGGAATAAATCCCACTTGATTGTGGTGAATGATTCTTTCAATGTACTGTTGAGTTCCATTTGCTAGTATTTGGTTGAGGATTTCTGTATCTATGTTCATCAAGGTTATTGGCCTGTATTTTTTTTTTGGTAGCATCTTTGTCTAGCTTTAGTACCAATGTAATGCTGGCCTCATAGAATGAAATTCAAAAGTTTCCTTCCTCTATTTTTTTGGAGTAGTTTGAGAAGAATAGGTATTAACTATTTTAAATGTTTGGTAGAATTCCCCCATGAGGGAGCCTGGGTGGCTCATCTCAGGGTCCTGAGATGGAGGCCCACATTAGGCTCTGTGCTCAGCAGGGAGCCTGCTTCCTCCTCTCTCTGCCTGCCTCTCTGCCTACTTGTGATCTCTCTCTCTCTTTGTGTCAAATTAATAAATAAAATCTTAAAAAAAAAAAAAAAGAATTCCCCTGTGAAATCATCTAGTCCTGGACTTTGGTTTGTGGGAAGTCATTTTTTTTGTTTTTGTTTTGTTTATCAATTCAAATCACTGTTTTCTTACTGATTTTTTTTTCCTGGATGATCTATGCATTGATGTAAGTGGGGTGTTAAAGTCCCCTATTTTATTACTGTCAATTTCTGCCTTTATATCTGTTTAATATTTACCTTATATATTTAAGTGCTTCTATGTTTGGTTCATAAATATTTACAATTGTTACCTCCTCTTATTAGAGTGATTCTTTATCATTGTATAATGCTCTTCTCTGTCTCTTGTTAGAGTCTGTTTTAAAGTCTATTTTTTCTGATATAAGTGTTGCTATCCCAGATTTTTTTTTTTTTTTTTTTTTGCTTCCATTGACATGGAATAACTTTTGCCATTCCTTGACTTACAATCTGTATGTGTTGTTAGGTCTAAAATAAGTCACTTGTAGGCAGCAAATAGAGATGTCTTGCTTTTGAATCCATTCAGTCATCCAGTGTCTTTTCTTTGTGTTTTTTTGTAAAGATGTTATTTATTTATTTGAGAGACAGCAAAAGTGAGGGATCACAGATGGAGAAAAAGAAGGAGAAGCAGACTCGTTGCTGAGCAGAGAGCCTGATGCAGGGCTTGATCCCACCCCGAGTTCATGACCTGAGCCAAAGGCAAATGCTTAACCCACTGAGCCACCCAGGCACAGCATGTTTTGATTAAAACATTTTGATCACTTACATTTTTTTTAAGATTTTATTTATTTATTTATTTATTTATTTATTTATTTATTTATTTATTGACAGGTAGACAGGGAACATAAGCAGAGGGAGTGGGAGAGGGAGAAACAGGCTCCCCATGGAGCAGGCTGCCCAATGTGGGGCTCAATCCTAGTATCCTGGAATTATGACCTGAACCAAAGGTAGATCCTTAATGACTGAGCCACCCAGATGTCCAGATCATTTACGTTTATAATAATTATAGATGGGGCACTTGGATGGCTCGGTCAGTTATGTGTCTAACTCTTGATTTTGGCTCAGGTCATGATCTCAGTGTCATGAGTCTGAGTGCCACCTCAGCCTCCATACTGAATATGAAGCCTCCTTAGGAACCTTTCGCTCCCACTCTCTTTGCCCCTTCCCCACTTGCATGTTCTCTCTCTCTCAAAAAAAAAGAAAAAACAATTAATATAGTTATGTATAGATATGTACTTATTGCTGTTTTGCTGCTCAGTTTCTGGCTGTTTATGCAACTCTTATGTATTCCTTCTTTTCTCCCTTGTTATTAGGAACTTTAACATTTGGATTCCTTTCTCTTAATTTTTTTATATCTGTTATAGGTTTCTGGTTTGTGCTTACCATGAGGATCATAGATAACATTCTAAGTATAAAGCAGCCTTTATATATATATATATATATATATATATATATATATATATATATATATATGAAGTTATATATGAAGTTGATGGTCACTAAGTTCACTTTCTAAAATCACTACATTTTTTACTCCTCCCCACACACACATTTTATGTATATGATATCTTATCTTACATTGCTTATTTTGTGAGGCCTTTAACTAATTTTTTAGATATATTTGATTTTACCACTTTTGTCTTTTAACCTTTGTACTAGCTTTCTAAAGCTGTTGCTCAACTAATTTCTATATATTTGCTTTTACCAGTAAAGTTTTTTCTTTTCATAATTTTCTTCTTGTTATGGCCTTTTCTTTTCCTCGTCAAGTTCTTTCAACATTTCTTAGAATGCCTATTTAATGGTAATGAACTTTAACTTTTGTTTGTCTAGGAAACTCTTTATATCTCCTTTTAATTATAATGATAACTTTACCATGTGTAGAGTATCCCAGGGTATAGATTTTTTTCTTCTTTTTTTTTTTACTTTCAGCACTTTGAATATATCATTCCACTTCTTTCTTAACTCTACAGTATCTGCTAAAAAATCAACTGATCATCTTACAGGGTTTTTGTTGTTGTTTTTCCCCTTGTACAGTTGCTTTTCTCTTCCTGCTTTTAAGATTCTCTTTTTATCTTTAAACTTTGGCATTTTAACTATTGCATGTCTTTGGGTGTCCTTGAGTTCATCTTGTTTGGAGTCTCTATGATTCCTGGATTTGGATGTCTGTTTTCTTCCCCAGGTTAGAGAAGTTTTCAACCATTATTTAAATAAGTTTCTGCCCCTTTTCCTCTTCTCCTTCTAGGTCTCCTTTAATGCAAATGTTAATATGCTTGATATTGTCTCAGACGTCTTTTTTTTTCTTTTTGAAGTTCGGCTTGAGTTTTCCATTACCCTGTTTTCAAAAATCACTGATCTAGTCTTCAGAATCCTCTAATGTGCCGCTGATTCCCTCTAGTATATTTTTGTGTCAATTATTTTTCAACCCTGATTGGTTTGTTTATATAATATAAATATTGTTTATATTTTCTCTCAAAGTTCTCACTGAATTAGTTTAATCTTCTCTCAAGTCTGCTGAGTGTCTTTATATGGCTATTATATTTCACTTATGTAGATTGCTTAATTCTATTTTGTTTAGTTCTTTTTTCTAAAGTTTTGTCTTTTTCTTTCATTGGCACACATTCCTCTATCTCCTCTTTTTGTGTGATGTTCTGTATTTGTTTCTGTGAAGTAAGTGAAACAACTACTTCTCCCAGTCTTGAAGGAGTAACCTTGTATAGGAACGTCCCTGTGTAGATTGAATGTGCTTGGCATCTTTGATTAGCTGACTAGAGCTGTAGTAGGTGTAAGCTGTGGGTTCTGGGACCCTTGGCACTTGGGCTGCCTTGGTGGGTTGGCTGGAGCTGTAGGGGGCTCATTCTGGGGGATCCCTAGTATATGTATCTCTGGGGCCACCTTCGTCAGATGACTGCAGTTCCAGTGGTCATGGGTGTGTGGCCACTTTGGGGGACAGCTGCGGCTGCTGTGGGCTAGTGGCCCAAGTGGCCTAGAGCACGCAGATCTTGCTCCTGTCTGTGCTGTCAAGGTGGAGGGAAACATACACAATGGCACTTGCCAGCACCTCCGACCATTTGGTAGATGTTACAGAGTGAGTTTACTTATAGTCAAGTTGCCCTTTAAACTGTGTCTTCTTATGAATAAACATTTTAAATGGTTGATGCTTTTCTTCTTATTTTAATTCCAGTGTGGTTAATATACAGTGTTATATTAGTTCCAGGTATGTAATATAGCAATTCAACAATTCCATATATTAAATGGCCAAGGCTTTTTATCACTAAGAAATTATTTTCAGATCTACCAGAAGAAAAAAATGAAAGATACTAAGATACTAAGACCCATTGCTCTGAAAGCAATAATAAGGAGATTAATATGCAGCACCTCTGAATGAACAGTAATAAACCAATAGTCAAACATGATTCAACTGTCACAGAACTTTCTAGTTTAATATTATCGGTCCATAGTTTGATATTATTTAGTCATGGGTAATATTGTTCTTCCATTACAGTTTATAACTGTGTTTCTCAAACTTAAGTAATGAACAGATCTTTCTTAAAAATAGGACTCCTTATGTGTATAGAATTGTTAAATCACTATATTATACACCTGAAACTAATATAACACTGCATATTAACTGGAATTAAAATTCAAATTTTAAAAAATAAATATAATTAACTTAAAAATAAAATAAGACTTCTTCAGACTCAGACTTGCCCTAATTTGTGTTTACTATGCTATTATTTAAACATGCATAAACTTAAAATAAATTACAAATATACTTATGGGCGCCATATAATTTTTTTGGCCATCATATAATTTTAAATCCAAAATAAACTGAAAAATTCAAATAAAACCAGAAAAATGAATAAAACTCAAATTAACAGTGTGATCAATTATCCCTTTTGATGAAACCAAATTGCCATTTGCACTGAGATAGCCCACATCTAAGATGGGCTCTCTCGAGTTCCTGTGTCCCTACCATCTGAATCTATCTCCCCTCAGATGTGTTCTCCTATTATGTTTCTCTGGCCAGACGTTATTCTCCTTACAAGCACAGAATGACTCCTTTGGCCTTAACTTGGCACAAATATGTTATTTATTAATTTAACTACTATTCTCATCATTAATTAGCCCATGAGAATTAGAATATCTCAATGCTATCTACACCTACCCAATAGTAAATATAAAGGTAAATACTGGGGTGCCTCGGTGGCTCAGTTGGTTAAGTGACTGCCTTCGGCTCAGGTCATGATCCCGGAGACCCAGGATCAAGTCCCAGATCGGGCTCTCTGCTCAGTGGAAAGCCTGCTTCTCCCTCTCTCACTCCTCCTGCTTGTGTTCCCTCTCTGGCTGTGTTTCTCTCTGTCAAATAAATAAAATCTTAAAAAAAAAAAAAAAAGGTAAATACTGGGTAATTTCCATAAAATTACTGGGTAATATTTTACTATTGTCATGTAGTTATTCATAATATGCTTATGTGAATTTTTAGAAGGTTATCCTCAAATAGAAGCCATCAAATTTGCTCCAAGGACCCACCTTCCTAAGAATATAGGGTTCAAAACCCAGTTTAACAAATGCTATCTCAAGAAATTTTCCCTATCGTGAGTTTCTATTCAAATTGCATTCACAATAGTACAAGGGACCTCAAAGGTTCTGTGTAAGTTAGCATGTTTAAAAGCAGTGATACATGTTAACATCCTCAATATGAGCCTATTTCTTCCATTTACCACAGTTTTCCTCTCTCCCCTCTCTTCCTCCACTGCTTAATTCATCCTTTCTTCTTTATTTACTCCACTTATTAATCTACTCTCTTCCACCTTTCTTACCTTATTTTTGAACATTCTATAAAATTGCAGTGTACTTCCAAATTACTTCAGATATTTCTTTTATCTTTGATTTTATAAAGATTGGTTATAAGGATTAGTAGCTACAAACAGGAAGAAAAAAAAAAAGTTTTCCTATCCCTGGTGGCATGGTGAGATGCACAGCATCTGACATGAAGATTAGGTGATTTATGCTCTGTCCTCAGTTTCCCAATTTTGACAAATGCTTCTCTGAGACTAGCTTGTTTTAATTATACACAAAATAAGAAGAGATACTCTTTCTTCTTTTACATGCTGCAAAGTTTAGAGGAAATGACTAAAATCCCCATTTACATGTTACTGGACATCCTTATCTTGTTGAAGACTAAATATTTCCACTTAAGATAGGATTGCCTCTTTCATGCCATCAGCTCTTTTAGAACTTCCACAGGTCATCTAGGCTCAATGGCAGACAAAAGAAAGCTCTCCCAGAGAAAGGTCTGTAAATTCCCAAATATATCCTTCCTTTCTCTATAAACCACAAAAAAATGGGAGAGGCCAAAGTATTCTGGGCTCCAGATAACATTTCTCCCTGCAGAGGAATAAATGTTTATCTGCTTGAGCTGACCAGTGGGCAGCATACTAAAACTAAGTGTGACTATAATGAAAGGGAGTTGATTATCCTGTGACTCAGAAAGGATATCTAGAGGCAATTCCTAAAATATTTTGATTACCAACCATTTCATTGGAAATGAAAAGTCTCCTAAGCAGCAGATTTCTTTGAATGATAATTCTGGTAGGGGTGTGTGTGGGGTGTGTGTGGTTGTGTGTGTGTGTGTGTATGTAATGTGTGTGTGTATGGTGTTGATAAGATTTGGATTGAATACCACCACTTTGAAAAGGTTTCTTTGATCTTTCTTACCAAATTCATTTTTATTTCCATAAATGTTCCTCTATTAAATATTTGTCATTCTAATTCATATTGTGACTAGTTGATTAAAAATTATTTTATTGCAAGCCTCTTGAAAGCAGCAGTTAACTTTTAATCATATTCCTCAAGTTCTCTCCTAGTCCCTACAAATAGAAGGTATCTGATGCTGACTGGACTAAGAATCTGATAAGTTGTTGCTCTGATCATAAATAATTACAAGGTTAGCAAGTCTGTCACCTGGTCTTTAAAACTAGCTCCGGCTGCTGAGCAATTAGGCTTCACAAGATAATAAATGCTGTGTATTATTATTATTTTACATACCTACCATCTAAAGTTTAAGGACATCTTTGGAAATATTGTATCTATGATATACATGAAATGACTTTGAAAACCATAAAACTTTATAAAAATGCTAGTGCTGTTGGATTCTGAGATAAACCAAGGATATGGAATTTCTATAGGTAGGTAGCTTAGTAATGTAGTTTTTGTTAAAAGAGGTTTTGTAAGGGGCACCTGGATGGCTCAGTCAGTTAAGCATCTCCCTCCAGCTCAGGTCATGATCCCAAAGTCCTGGAATGGAGCCTTGCCTAGGGCACCCTGCTCCGCAAGAAGCCTGCTTCTCCCTCTCCCTCTGCTTGCGGATCCCCCTGATTCTGCCCTCTCTAGCTCTGTCTCTAAATAAATAAAATCTTTAAGAAATAAAAAATAAGGAATGGACAACAAGAAAGATAACCTTCAGTTTTTACAAGCATTTAAGTCAAAAACATGATTACATTCACAACAATCTACTATTGTAAAGCATGATTTGAAATGTAAAATTCAGAGGATTCCTTTGAAATTAACGAAGTTCAGAAAGACCAAGATAACAGGAAACTTACCCCCACACTGCTGCAGTCAGAAAATCATAAAAACTGGCCTGTGGACCTTTGGGTGTGCTACTATTATTGAATAGCTAATATTTGAGGGATTTAAAACATCACCCAACTGTGTAAACATTGAACAAAAAGAAGCCTAGAATTATGCAATACTTTCAGAGGGAAAATAGAGGAAAAAACTCAGAAAAGGTATCAGGAACTTAGATACACTTCAAGGAATCATTAGTTACTCATTTTTCAAAAAAAATTTTTTTTAAGATTTTTATCTCCTTATTTGACAGAGGGAAACAACAGCCTGGGAGGGAACACAAGCAGGGAGAGTAAGAGAGGGAGAAGCAGGCTTCCTGCCCAGCAGGGAGTGAGATGCAGAGCTGGATCCCAGGACTCCAGGACCATGACCTAAGCCTAAGGCAGACCCTTAACAACTGAGCCACACAGGAGCCCCTCAAATTGTTTTATCAAAAATTTTAAGTGAGACAGTGATAGAAATATTTTCTAACCCCAATTTAAAAACCAAAACAAGGCAGCAGTCAAGCACTTCCTAAAATTGGCACCTGAATGGGGAAAAAACTTCACACTGGGCCTGAGAAAATGTATGATCAAAGACAATGACACATATAGGAAAAAGAGAAATACTATGAACTTTAATTTTAAGGAATAATATCTGTGATCACACTTTTAGTCTCTCCTTATAAATTTTATGGAATAACATTTGAAATGCGCTATATAGTCTTTGTGTTTTGAAATCAGCTATAAATATTCTCAGTAAATGAAAAAGCCACATTACTATATTTAAATGTTTTCTCTGTCAGGCCATATTCTAATCTTCTGTGTCATGAACTTTTGTCTCTTTTTTATTACTTCAGTAGAAAAACCAGAAGATATGGGTAAGCAGAAATGAAGAGAAAACATTCTATATTGTCACCACACAGGGATAAGTAATATAAACATTTTTGGTTTTCAGACTTATTACAGCTCTATATATTCACTGTACTGTAACCTAATTGTTTTCCTCAGTTACTATAACAGACATCTGGGCACCTGGGTGGCTCAGAGGGTTAAAGTCTCTGCCTTTGGCTCAGGTCATGATCTCAGGGTTCTGGGATCGAGGCCTGTGTCGGGCTCTCTGCTCAACAGGGAGCCTGTTTCCTCTGCTCTCTCTGCCTGCTTCTCTGCCTACTTGTGATCTCTCCCTGTGTGTCAAATAAATAAATAAAAATCATAACGTGGACATCTTTCCATGTGAACAATAGACAGCTCACCCATTTTAGGGCTTCCTAATATTTCATTGTAAGTATACATCATAATTTAACCAATCCTGAATCCATATGATGCAGGCTGCCTGGGTCCGAGAGCCCTAAGGGAGTTCCTGAAGGAACAACCAAGATGGTCCTTGGCTTTACCCAGAGTAGAAATCATATGCGAGCCAAGAGGAAGCTAGAGCAGAGTTTATTGAAAACCTAGAGAGTGCAAATACAGAATATCTGGGAGACTTGAAAAGGAATGGAGAGTGAGTCTCATCTTTGCTTGGTGTCTGAGGTTTTTACTGAGGATTGTGGTCCAGTGCCCATGTCCTCTCAGGCATCCAGGAACAAAACGAGTGTTTAGGTGGCCCCTGAATGTTGCATATGCCCAGGAGCCAGGGCTCTTGGTGAATCAGTGGTCTTGGAAAATGTTCAGTTCATGAGGATCCTGCCTAGTCACTTCTTAGATGTTATCTATTGTGCTGAAAGACTCCAGAGAAACCCTGAACTACCTGACCTTCACAAGGAGCACATACACTATTCTGTATGGCACATGTAAGGTGGACGTGGAGGTCCTGGCAAGAACGAAGGCAGCAAAAAAGCTGTCTTTCGTGCAGTCCTTTTAGCTTCCCTGTCTCAAATAGGTGTTGGGGGTTTTTATTATTATTATTATTATAAAAAGATGATAAACAATCTATTCTCTATCATGTACCTAGAATGATCTCTTACAATACGAATCAGATGAGTCACGCCACTACTGGTAACTCCATTTTTACTCTTGGTGGGGAAAGGACCTTAACTCTTCCCATGCCCTTTAAAGCCCTCCCTGAGCAGGGTCCTGACTCCCCTCAGGACCTTCCCACCTCTCTTTCTCTCATTTGTTCTGGCCTCACGTAATTTTCTCTCTGGTCAGACAGGCCAACAGCCTTTCTGCCTCACGAACTTTGAACATAGCTCACCTGCAGCTAGACACGCTCTTGAGCAAGCTTCTCACCGTCTGGGCCTCTGCACCTGGTAAGGCTTTTTGTTACCACCTGTCCACGCTGCCACCGTTTTTCAGTTACTACACTTCATACTCTCTGAAAATGTACTTCATTCTTTGTGGGGGGTTTTCTGTTTGTTTGGGTTTTTTTTGGTTTGTTTTAATTTCCTGTCACCCCTTCTAGATTGTAGATAAGTTCCTTATACTGTTAGCACAAGTACCAGATACATGCCAGCCTTTCAGTAAGTGTTTGTTGAATTGATTAGTTAATTCAGGACAGAAATTTAACAAATGCTGTTCTTCCTATCTTAGTGGGGTCTTCAGAGGCAGCAGTGGCCGAGGAAAGACCATGGGCCTAGGAGTAAACCAGCTTTCTCTAATCCTGGGCAAATTAAAAGTCAGGAGGGGAAAACTACCCTCAACGCTCACCCTTTCTGCCACAGCCACACCCTTCCAGATAGTACTCAGCAATTTTCCTTTGTGGTATTTACCACAGTTGTTAATTATTCACATCACTGCTTGTCTTATGGAGGAGAAAGGTTTTAGACAAACTCTCTGAGGGCCAGGATTTTCAATTCCGGCTGGGTTCCCAGCCGGCAATAAGGTCCGGCATAAAACAAGCACACAAAAAAGTATTTGTTGAATAAAAGAAACATTACTCTTCTCTGGGCCGAAAACACCAGAGTTTTAAAATGATAAAAACCTCAGCCCTCTATATTTTATCTTAAGAGCTGGCAATAGAATTCTTAGGAAATACCTGAGAGCCTGTTTGGGGTAGGTGAGCACCCAGGTCGGGAAGGTGCTGAAGGAAGAAAAGAAATGACTGACCGGTTCTGCATGATAAAACGAGAGGAATTTGTTTTGCCTGTAAGGGGGAGGAGGAGCCCAGTAGATGTTGACAGAAAACTGGGGCACCAGGTAAGGGAAGGAGGGTGCGGGAGTGGAAATTCCCTTCGCAAGGTCTCCACTTCCGTCTTTCCCTCCATCTCTGTAAAGTCAGAGTCATGCCTACAACCTTGTGAGAGTGGGGTGGAGGGCTGAGGGACGAGGTGAGGGGTGAAAACTGAGAAAGAGCCTGAATGTGACATCTGTGTCAATGTGCTAATGAGCAGAAGTAAAACATGTGACCCTGAAACAATCCATAAACAGAATGCAAAAGCGTGGAGCCAAAGTGACTTTGAGACTGTAAACTGCCCAGGAATTTAGAGAAATCAGCCCCAAGCCTTGGAACTGGCAGACAGATTTCACTTTATCTAGACCTCCAGGGAGAGGGAGACCCCAGGTCACACCTGGATTAAAACAGCAAGGGACTCCTGGAGTGCCTGGGAGGCTCAATTGGTTAAGCATCTGACTCCTGATTTGGCTTCAAGTCATGATCTCAGAATTCTGAGATGGAGCCTGGCCCCACGTGGAGGCTCCCTGCTCAGCCAGCACAGTGCTGGAAATTTCTTCTCTCCCTCTGCCCCTCCCTCTCCCTCAGCCCCACCCCCCTCTGCTGCCTGATCCTGCGCCTGCTGGCTAGAGCTCACCTGCTCACCAGCTCTCTCCCTCTTCCCCTCTATCTCCCCCTCCTTCTCCCCTCTGAAATAAATAAAAAGAAAAAAAAAGCAAGGAATTCCTATTTGTCACCCGTATCTGGCCTTTGTTGCCTCTCATTCTTATACCGGTTTGGAATTTGGGGGATGAAAAAAGGGGGGAAGGTTGGCCTAAGAGACCCTCTCCCTTATCATCAGATAAGGTAAACTTTACCAAAATGTCTCTTTCTACCAGTCTTTCAAGGGGTAAATAGCAATTTAGTGATTTATAATCAATGGGCAAAAGGTGGTCTATAAATAAACAGCATATCCTTTGCAGTTATAATTAAGTTACTCCAAGTAAACTCCAAATGGTTTTCTTGATTTTACTTGATTACACAGATATTGCCATTTTGAAATTTTTCAAGAATGAATTGCTATACTGCTTTCAGTTCCCTACCTAGAGAATAGTGTGTGAGGACAATCCTATAAAAATCTTTGATGATGACTCATGAGTAACCTGCCAGCAGAAAAATATCTGATATCAAGAGTACTATTCTTTACATTCATGTAATCTTAGAGCACTGCAGGAGAAAGGAAATAGTTGTCCATTTAGACACAAATTATTAGAATGTATAATTTCTTTTTCCTAAAACTTGGTAGGCTGAGTATGATTAATACAAGGCTGAGTTGCAAGTGTGAACACATCCAGGTTTCACTACTGCCAATTGATGCTGTTTTCATTGGAACAACTGGTTCTTCCCAGGAAGAAAGTTCCAAGGCAAATTTGACCAACTTCTAAGTCAACTTACACTAAAGCATTCAATGCATTCATTCTACTTTTTCTGGCTTCTGAGTGGAGAAAAGGGAACTGGGGGGTGGGGGGACATCGTTATTGAATCTCCGGTATCCACTTTTTTTTTTTTTTTAAAGATTCTATTTATTTAACAGAGAGAAACATAGCCAGAGAGGGAACACAAGCAGGGGGAATGAGAGAGGGAGAAGCAGGCTTCCCAACAAGCAGGGAGCCTGATGTGGGACTCGATCCCGGGTCTCCGGGATCATGACCTGAGCCGAAGGCAGTCACTTAATCAACTGAGCCACCCAGGCGCCCCCACCCCCCACTTATTATATACAAAGTAGCTTTATTGGTTATAAACCGTTAGAGAATTACCTGCATGTTATACAGAAAACTAAAACTATAGTCTACAGTTATTCAGAAAACTCCATTCCCAGCAGAGACATTATTCCACTTTAAATTGGGGAACAGTCCATTACATGTAGTACATATTTGCATATATGTGAACTTGACAAAGATTAGGAAATTATAATGTTTATGATTACTGGGGCACCTTGGTGGCTCTGTCAGTTAGGCAGCCAACTCTTGGTTTTGGCTCAGGTCATGATCCCATGGATTGTGAGACTGAGCCCCACATTGGGCTCTGCGCTCAGTGGGGAGTCTGCTTGAAGATTCTCTCCCTCTGCCACTCCCCTACTCATCCTGTCTCAATCTCTCTCAAATAAATCTTTTTCAAAAATGTTTAGGATTACTGATACTGAATAGAGATTATGAGTATGATAGAATGACACTCCGTCACCCTGAAGATATCCATGTCCTAATCCTTAGAATTATGAATGTTGCTTGACATGGCAAGAGGAATTAAGGTTTCAGATGTTAATCAGTAAATAGATGATCCTTGATTATCCCGGATTATTCAGGTAGGCCCAGTGTAATCACCAGGATCCTTAAAAGCAGAAGAGGGAGGCAGAAGAGATTCAGAGGGAGCTGTGAGTATGGAGGAATGACCAGATGCTAAGTTGCTGGCTTTCAGATGGAGGAAGGGGGCCACAAGCAAAAGAATGGGGCTACTTTGATGACCTGGACAAGACCAGGCAATAGATTCTCCCCTGAAATCTCCAGAAAGAACACAGCCCTGCTGACACCTTAACTTTAGCCCATTGAGACTTGGGTCAGTTTTCTGACCTCCAAAACTGTGCAATAACAAGTTGAGTTAATTTAAGGCACCAAATCTGTAGGAATTCATTACACCGGCAGCTGGAAACCAATACAGGGAGTTTCATTATTATTTATTGGGAGATTTTAAAAGAGTGGGAATTTTATACTTTACAAATTCTATATAATATATACATACTACCTTTATGATTAGGGAAATCTCATGTTTGTTATTTTTCAAATCATACTAAAATGGTAATGAAGGCAGTGATAAATTTGAGCATTTAGATTCAAGACTGACCACACCCTAACTGTCCTTTAAAGTTCTTCATGAGAAAATTGACTTATGAAGACTCACACAATAAAAAGTGACAGCTTATTTTAATAGCTTATGAACAATTGAACCTCAATTTAATATTTATTGAGGACTAACAGAGTACCAGGCACCATCTAAAGAAATCTATCAGCTGACATGTATCTTTTCCACAGAATTCTTAAACGGGCAAAGCCTGGCATTCTGCAAGGACAGCGTGCAGCCACTCTCTAACAGTACCTTGCTTGCATTTCCCCTGAGATGCTCAGCGGTTGTGGTGGTGACCCTGGCAGTCTGAGCGAGTTGGGAGGGAGGTTGTCAGACATGATGAGGTGGAATTATGGGTGTTGCCACCCACTGAAGAGGTAGTGGCTCTTGTAGCAGAAGGGTCTGGGTGGGTAGGAGCGATGGACTCTTTCACAATCAATTACAACACTAGGGAACCACAAAGTGTCCTTATTTGTTACAACACGCTGATTTTCTTATTCTTCTTGGGTAATTTTTGACCAGATCAGATGGACCAGAGAAGGGACAGTGAACTAGCCACCTTTTCCTTCATTTGCTCCAAACTCCACGGCATGTTACATAAAACTCCCAGTGTTTGGCTGACCTAAATTTCCCACTTCCCGTTTCCTCTCTCCAGGCAGTTTGCTGTAAGCACACCATCAACCTTGCAGTCCCCATCTCACCCCTGAGCCTCCAGCTGTCAATCTTCTATCTCCAGGCTATTCCCTCAGCCAGAATAATACCCTTCTCTTCATTTTCAAATGGTTTTATCCTTCAGAGCTCAACTCAAATGCCAAGTGCTTCTTGCAACAACAGGTGAAATCATGTGCCAAGGACTTTCAGATGTACTATTGAATCAGTTCTGTTTGAGTCTTGCTTTCTCATCTTAGTGTTTCTTTGAACCTGGGGTCAGCATACCACTGGTGCTGCTGCCTAAAACCTCCCTTCAGTCAGGACCCCGGCTCCTTGCTCCCTTAGCTCTCTGCCTAAGTCTCTATATTCTCACTTATTTCACCCTGCTTCACAATGAGTTACTCTTGTACATCTCTCCCTTCTGACTCCACTGCCATTTTTTTTGAAGACTGGTACCTCGTCTTATCCTCCCATGAGATGTATATACACAACCTATAGCATGGAGAGCTTTATAAAATAAAACGTATACTAAGTTAGGGAACAGGTATTTCTCCGTCAGCTTCTCCTACCCACGAGTACTGACAGTCCAAAGGTTTCAAAGAGTTGAGAATTTTCTTCCTCCGATGCCAGCAGTCTTAATATGCAACGTTCACACAGGTGTGTCACAGCCTGGAATTAGGAAATGCTACTTAAATTATGGCTTGCTGCTACTATTTTTTTTAAAGGTTTAGCTAGCAGGACTTGTTGCTTAATGAAGTGGAGGAATGAACCTTGTAGAAATGTCTCCAAGATTTCAAGGTGGATTGGTGAATAATATCACAGGAGAGGCAGTGCAGGGAAATGATCATCTTTTTCAGCTGAGCAGAGACTACCCACTGAGCCACTCCCCACTGAGCACACTTTTGTCTGCTAAAACATGGGGGACAGGGAGCGGATGGATTCTGGGAGACTGGTTTAACCTGTTGGCTCTAATGCTCAGCTGAATGAGGCAATGGTAGTTCAAGCTAGATTTGGGACTCTTTGCAGGCAGTTATTGAAGAGTTTCAAAGCCAGTTAAAAGAAGCATGGGTGTAAGTGAAAATTAGGTAAACTTCCCACAAGTACTGTGGTTGTTTGAAGAATAAGAGGGTCTGATAATTCTCAGAGGTCATAAACTGCTGATGCTTTCCAGGAATGCCATCTCCCTAAATTATATTGCTAATTTGCCCTGGGTGAGGCAGACTGCTAGAAACTAGTACATGTTTACAAAATAAAGACCCTAATGTAAAAAATACAAAGAGGTATCTCTTTTATCAGAATCTGTTTGCTTCCAAAGTTAAGAATTATGTTCTATTCTTTGAAAGAATTCTGTGTGTATATAAAAGTAAATACGTTTTCATTTATTTTACAAAACAACATAAATATTTAACTTGGAAAAACCAGAGAATACATTTGCCGAAAATAAAGCTTCCTCATACCTTTTTTTTTTTTCCTGAAACAAATGTTTCCAGGAGCAGGCTTCTTTTTGTAGAATATGTTTTTCTATTTGCAAATGAGATGAAGGAATGAGTTAAAAGAGCCATGACTGTCACTGGCAAGAGCAGAAAATAAAAAAATAAAATCATTTTTCCTGTACCCTTTCTCCGTGACCTTCTCCATCAAGAAGGAATGGTTGCCAGCATCCCTCCTGCTCTCTGGCAGTAAGAAGAAAGAGGCTCACAAAGGCCTCGTGCTGCATATTCTGGAACCAAACATACTTAATCTTCATCTAACAAAGTAGAAAGGAAAGGCAGTCACATACAAATACACTCGTTTTTCTTTCCAAGTCTTTCTCTCTGAAATAAATAATCAGTTATAAAAATGTTAGTCAAAGAACACATTTTAGGATACCTAGGAAATTTTAAAGGGAGGAGGATGAGAATCCATTTCATAAGCTCTAGATTTTACTCATCCTTTCCAAAAGCCCATTTTGTCATGGCCATTTAGCAATTGTATTATAATTGCAAAGATTAGTGAAGGTTCCTAAGAGTATTGGTGGACCAGGATCCTCCTAGCTCTCATTTTAGAGAAAACTGATTTGGGGGGGACAAAGGAAGGGGAGAGAGTTGAGCAAAAATGGGAAATTTTCCAGACACCTTCTTCAGGTTAATGTTTACTGACATAACTGGGCTCCAAGTCACAGTTAACTAACCAAATCCTAATTCTATTTCATGGAGCAAATTTAACCCTCTGCACCAGTAGTGCTCAAACTTTAGTCTATCAGAATCACCACGAGGTCTTGTTAAGACACAGATTACTGGGCCCTACCCTCAGGCTCTCTGATTCAGTAGGTTTGGAGTGAGACATAAACATTTTTGCTTTTCTGACAAGTTCCCAGGAGATGAAAATAATATCGTTAGTCCAGAGACCCCACTTTGAGAACCATGGTCCTATAGCAGTTATCCACAATCCTGACTGTGCATCAGAAGACTCTTCTTTGGAGGTTTTATAAAATCCTGGTACCTAGGCCCCACCCTAGACCCACTGAAACAAAATCTCTGGGATTGGTCTTGTCAAAGATAAATGAATCTGGACACTAGCTGAAGCAGTAAGGGTAGATTTTATTCAGTAATAACTATTGAGATAGGGAAGAGGGTCTAGCATAAACTGATAGCAACGTTGTCAAAACAAAAGGTAAGAAAGACTTTTTTAAAGTTGTCGCATGCTGAGGGAAAGGCACTGAGAAGTAGTAAGCATCATGGGACAGGACAGACCATCTGGGTTTGCTGACTAGCACTTATCCTGAGGAGAAGCAAACTTCTATCTTTTTAAAAGATTTTACCTTTAAGTAATCTCTACAGCTAATGTGGGGTTTGAATACACAACCCTGAGATGAAGAGTCACATGTTCTACCAATTGAGCCAACTAGGTGCCAGAATTCTGTCTTGAAAGCAGAGGCAATAGAGCAAATTAGAGCACTCTGCAGCCCCTCCCCTTCCCTATTGGGACTGGGATGTAGGATTTTTCAATGTCTGCCTTTCAAAGAAAGATTCTTGAGAAGACTTTTCTGGGTGGTAGAGATTTACATTTCAAAGGGAGAGAGAAAAAGAGGGTTTTGAGGCCCTATCTGCCTACCACCAGGTTTGGGCTCCAATAAAGAGAAAACTCTCCTGGGCAGCACTGAGCTTTCTCCAGCAGGAATTTAAGGGGGTTAAATTCCTCCAGCAGGAATTTAAGGGGGTTCCTATTTCCCAGGGAAGCAGGCTTGAGGTGTTAGAAACTATGCTAGTGTTTCTTCAAGTTTCTTTGTGTGGAGGATGGGTTCAGGGGACAGAGGAGTGGATGAAATAACTTACACAGATGGTCTGTGGGTTTTAAGGGCCAAGGTTGAGGCCTGGTTGCAAAGATTCAGAGGAGTCTGAGTAGAATTTGGTCAAGAAAACAGACTGGCATTTGTATGCCCAAGCTTGTCCATAGATGATTTAGTGACCTGGGTTTAAAAAAATAAAATAAAATTCTACAGTAAAGAGATCTACAATACTTGCAGAACGGCCGTTTGCTTAAATGTATTTCTGAGTCGTTCCTAATACACAACTGCAGGAGTTGACAAACAGGAAAGATTTCTGCCCTGCCTTGTGGTATGGACAGAGAGCATTTCAGAGCAGCTGTAACCACCTTGTATTTCATAAAGAAGCATTTCATTCAAGTTCCAAGTCATGCAAGATAAGGGACTGAAGTAACTGCAACAAACACCCTGAATGCTTTCTTTTTTCATCAATGTTTAAAAATATACTTTCAGGGACATCTGACCTAGGGCAAGGTGCAGAGTTACCCCTGCACCCTGGGAAGATCGTATCAAATGGCATCCCCTGCCTGCAGCATTTCTGTTCCAGGGAATTTATGTTAAAATACATACCAGATGCAGCATCGAATGGGATAAGAATTAAAAAGAAAATGCAGCCTAACGGGGCAATTTCTTTGGTGGAAGTAAACTGTGAAATCTGCTATGCACTGGATGACGTCCCCCCTCCCCCAAATTCGTATGTTGAAAGTCTAATCCTCAACGTGACTATTTGGCAATATAACTTTTAAGATTAAATGAGGTCGTAAGGGTGGGATCCTATTCTGACAGGACTGGTGGCTTTATGAGAAGTGGGGAGTGGAGATCTCACATGCATGCACTGAGGAAAAGTCATGCAAAAACACAGGGGGAGGCAGTTGTGTGCAAGGAAGAGAGTCCACATGAGAAACCAAATTGGCCAGTACCTTGAACTTGGACTTCCAGTTTTCAGAACTGAGAAATAGATTTTCTGTTATTTAAGCCATCTAGGCTATAGGTATTTTGATATGGCAGCCCAAGTAGATTTAAGATTGAATGAATTGTTGGTTCTTTTATTCATTCATTCACTCATTCATTCATTCCTTCATTCAACAATTATCCCTCTTTTAGGCACTGGAGATTTAGCAATAAAGTTCTCGCCTTTGACGAGCTTCTATTCCAGAGAGGAAAAAATACAAAACAATAAATAAGTATATGAGAAATGGTGGTCAGTGCTCTGGGAAAAAATAAAACAGTGAGAAGATAGAGGAGTGGGGAGCGGCTATTTTATGTAATGTGGTCAGGGAAGGCCTCACTTATCAGATGACTCTTGAGCAGAGACCTGACGGAAGTGAGCCATAGATTATCTGAAAGAAGAGGATCCTAGGAAGAGAGAACAAATGTAAAGATCTAGAAGCAGAGAACACATGACAAGTTCAGGAAATAGCAAGGAGGTCAGTGTGGCTCGAGCTGTGCCAAGGAGAGCTTAGTTGAGTGACTGGGGGTAGGTGCATTGCATAGACCATTGTAGTTTTGTGTTAGGACTCTGACTCCTACTCTGAGTAAAACGGAGAGCCATTGTAAAGCATCTGGATGTAGGAATGATATGAATTGACTTGTATTTCAGAAGAATCCCTCTTACTATTAGCTAAATGGTGGTGATATGGGGAAAAGGCCAGAAGTGGGAAGACTTGATGAAACTTATCAAAAGTTTTAGTTTATTTTGGTTTGGCTTTTAAAACAGCTAATGGGGGCTCCTGGGTGGCTCAGTGGGTTAAAGCCTCTGCCTTCAGCTCAGGTCATGATCTCAGCGTCTGGAATCAGCAGAGAGCCTGTTTCCTCTGCTCTCTCTGCCTACTTGTGATCTCTCTCTCTGTCAAATAAATAAATAAAATCTTAAAAAAAAAAAAACCAGCTAATGGATGCATGGCAGGAAGTGGGGGGGAGGGGGCTTCCAATGATGATTTTGTTCATATTCTTGGGCTGTTAACATATGAAATAGAAAACAAATTGCATTTTTATTTACACCCAGAAGCTAGGATTTCCCTTTTGACCTTAGGTTCCGAGGTCTTTCTTTCTTTCTCCTTCTTTCCTTCTTTCCTTCCTTCCTTTCTTCCTTCTTTCCTCCCTCCCTCCTTCCCTCCCTCTCTCTCTCTTTCTTTTTCTCAAGTTTTTATTAAATTCTAGTTAATACTGGTTGCAGGAGTAGAATTTAGTGTTCGTCACAGTTCTAGGATCTTTCTAAGATTCTCTTTGGTTCTTCAACAAACTTCACCAGAGCCTGCTCAGTGACCTTTCTCTCTTTACCCTGATAGACCATCGATTTGCCTAATATCCGAGGCCTATCGACCCTGCCTCCATGCAACACAGCCCTGCCTGTTGGAGCAGTACTTCGCACACCTGAAGGTACACATAAGTCCCCTGGGGGGATTTTGTTAAAGCACTAATTCTGATTGGGTTGGACTATCCTAGCGCACAAGGATTCTGCATTTCTAGCCAACTCCAGTGCTAACAGTCCTTGGACAATACTTTGAATAGCAAGATATTAGAGTATTCAAAGGAACCTACATACTTCAGAGTTTCCGTGTAAGGAAAACAAAAATTGCATCAAACAAGTATGATGAGAAACTTATTCTTCAGCGCATTTCTATTGAGACTATGGGGGCCCAAAAACGAAATTAAATTTTTGTTTCTTCTTTTTTCCAAGCAATTACTTTTTTTAATACATAGATACTTTGTTTTGAAGAGAAGGGAAATGATTTTTATTATTTTAATTGATTTTTATAACAGGCAATGCATTCACAGGATTCAAAATATACAAGATATACAGTGGTCACCAACAGTATCTCCCAGGTCTCACCCTGAACACCTAACTCCCCATTTCTGTATTCTTCTAAAAATATATTTACTTAGACTAAGTAACTACATGTGTATGTTTGTGTATAAACTTTGCCCCATTTTTTCACAAATAAACTGCCTATTAAAGTTTACTATTCTTATACCTAACAGAGGTTTTATACCTAATAGATCATTTCATATCAGTACATTATTTCTTATTATGACTATAACATGTCATTAAATGGAGGGGTGCCTGAGTGGCTCAATTGGTTAAGCGACTGCCTTTGGCTCAGGTCATGAACCCGGAGACCCCCGATCGAGTCCCACATCAGGCTCCCTGCTCGGCAAGAAGCCTGCTTCTCCCTCTCTCACTCCCACTGCTTGTGTTTCCTCTCTGGCTGTGTTTTTCTCTGTCAAATAAATAAAATCTTTAAAAAAAAAAAGAAAAAAAAATTTAAAAACTGGACATCAAAAAGAAAAAATAACAATTATGCAAAGACTTGTAAATAACATTCTACATTTCCATGGGTCAAAGATAAAATCCTAATACATTGAACTGAATGAAAATGAAAATACAACCTATTAAAATTTGTAGGACACAGCTAAGTCAGCGGAGAGTAAATTTATAGCACTACATGAACACCTTAGAAAGGCGGAGGGGCATCTGGAGGCTCAGTCAGTTAGTCCAATTCTTGATTTTGACTCGCGTCATGATCAACCACAGGGTTTTGATGTGAGACTCATCGTGCATTGTGCTTGTGCTGGGCATAGACGCTGCTTAATAATCTCTCTCTCTCCCTCGGCACCCCTCCCCATTCTCTCTCTTTCTCTGCCTCCTCTCTCTTTCTCCTTCGCTCTCCTCCAGTTCTCTCTCCCTCTCTAAAGAAAGAGTTCTCAAAAAAATAAGCACTCACCTTATCAACCTAGAAAAAGAATATAAAATAAAAACAAAAGAAGCCTTCTACCCAACCGCAGGATACATAGCTACAGTAATCAAAAGAGGTGGTGCTAGTGAAGAGATAGGCAAATGGAACAGAATAAAGATAGATAAATTGAACAGAATAAATGACCCAGAAAGAGACCTACACAAATATACCGACCTGAATTTTGGAAAAGGTGAAAAGCAATTCAATGGAGGAGAGAGAATCTTTTCAATAAATGATGCTAGAGCAAGTGGACGTCCACAGGCAAGAAAGAGAAAGGAGGAGGAGGAGGAGGAGGAGGAGGAGGAGGAGAAGAAGTAGGAGGAGGAGAAGAAGAAAAGGAGGAGGAGGAGAAAGGGAGGAGGAGGAAAAGGAGAAGTAGGAGGAGGAGGAGAAGAAGAAAAGGAGGAGGAGGAGAAGGGGAGAAGGAAAAGGAGAGGACGAGGGGAAGAGAAGGAGACATTGAAGGAGAAGAAGGAGAACCACAATCTAAGTCTCATAGCATATACAAAATTTAACTCAGGGCACCTGGGAGGCTAGCCGCTTAGGTGGCCAGCTCTTGATTTTGACTCATGTCATGCTCTCAGGATCACATTAGCTATGTGTTCTTGCAGCAAGTTGTTTCGCCTCTCCGAAACTCAGTTATATGTGACACACTGGGTTACTGGGATAACTCCACAATATAATACATGTAAAAGACTTAATAGATTCCTTAGCATCTAATCTGTTAATGATATCAACTCTCAGCAGCAGTAGTCTCAACAATTAGATATTTTTATTTTGTTTTTTATGTTTAACATTGGAAAATACTACCTCACCCTCATACTGCTCTAGGGAACTTGACTATGAACTATGTAGCATCCGTGATATACTAGGTGGATCTAAACTAGAAGGAGCAATGGGAATAGCTTCAGGGGGAAGCACAGGAGCTGTTGTGCTCTGGCTGTGGGTGCCGGTGGCTACTGGGTAGGGGATTCAGACCTGCAGGGGACCTGAGACCCTGGAGCCCTCCCAGCACACCCTTGCTCCCTTTGGGGGCCCCTGGGGATTCAGGGGAGCCTTTGGCCCTTGAGGGCACCTGGAGGGAGTGCACACAACAGAAGGAGCAAAAGGCTCCCCTGGGACACGCTGGGCAGTGGACCCAAAGTTGGCCAGCTCCTGCCTGAGGCAACGGTTTTCTTCCTTCAGCCTGTGGAACTCGCTCTCTGCCCACAGAACAGCCCTCTGGCTCTCCTCACACCTCTTCTCATACATGAGGCTCTCCCGTTCAAGCAAGGAGGAGGTTGCCTGCCATTCTCGGCGTAGGTCCTTGGCCATCTTCTTGTAGTGGCGTAGGTTCCAGTAGGTGGCCTCCGCCTTCCTGTGGACCCTCATAAGTTCCTTCTCCGCTTCCAGGCAGAGGGTTTGCTCCTCCACCAGCTTTCTCTCCAGTTGCACGATGTGCTCTTGGCGCATCTTGGGCTGTACTTGGAGCTTCAGGTGCAACTTCTCAATCTCTTTGTCCAGGAGGCTGGTTTGAAGGTGCAAAGATACTTTCTCGGCTTGGTACATTGTTATTTTTCTCGTGAGCTCTTCAGTCCTCTGGTGTTCCTTCATCTGGGCCGGGGTCAGCTCTCCATTCTTCACTTGGTCCATGCCCGAGGGCACACCAACGTGCCCACGGCGGGGGGAGGAGCCCTTCTCATAGACTGTTGCCGGATCGAAGGGGACATGAGGAGTCTCTGCCTTCCTCCTTGCCGCTCCTTTGGAGGCCTGACCTTCCAGCTGGTACCTAACGAGGTCCAGCACATGCAGCACATTCAGCATGACCTGGCTTAGAGTCTGGAGTTGGTTCCTGTCCCCACCGGCGGCTGGCAGCACTTGCGGGGCGGGAAGCTCTGGACTGCCTGCCTCCTCCTCCTCTTGCTGCATCCTCTGCCCACATCCTCTGCCAACTTCCGGAGCCGGCAGCTCTCCACTTCCCTGCGGATCAGGGCCATAGGTTGAGCCTTCTGTTGTTTTCCTCACGGGATCATCTCCGTCTTCCTGTGATGCTCCAGAGATGGCATTTTCATCAGTCAGCTGGTGAGGGCTCTTAGACGGGCTTTCCCAAAGTCTCTTATGCGGTTGCAGAGCGTGTTCCACGGAAAAATAGCTGAAATTTGCGTTCAGGGCAGCCAGAGTGAGGATCTGTAATGGGAGAGGACTGGCCTT
>PITA01016447.1:0-46622 GCA_004023965.1 Spilogale gracilis
AAAAAAAAAAAAAAAAAGATTTTATTCATTTGACAGAGAGAAACAAGCAAGAGAGGGAACACAAGCAAGGGGAGCAAGAGAGGGAGAAATAGGCTTCCTGCTGAGCAGGGAGCCCGATGTGGGGCTCGATCCCAGGACTCTGGGGTCATGACCTGAGCCGAAGGCAGACGCTTAACGACTGAGCCACCCAGGCGCCCATTATTATTATATTTTTTTAGAGAGAGCACATGCGCACATCTGAGCAGGGGTGGAAGAAGGGAAGGAAAGGGGCAGAAAGAGAGGGAGAGAGAGAATCTTAAGCAGGCTGCTGTGTGCATCTGATACGGGGTTCGATCTCAGATCATGACCTGAGCTGAAATCAAACGTCAGACACTTAACTGACTGAGCCCTTCAGGTGCCCCCTGGATTTCATTTAACTCTTATAGGTCACACAATACCATTCTTCTTTTGAATTTTTTCCAGCCACTTAAAAATGTAAAAACCAGTCTTAGCTCAAGGATTATAGGTGGCAGGCTGGCTTTGGCAACCCTGATGGGAGACAAGGAGTGATGTAAGCAGAACTGGGCTTCAGATGATGGGGCAGGGGTAAGGGTGAGTCCACCAGCCAGAGGGACTGGAAGTCCATCAAGAAATGACTTAAAAAAAAAAAGATTTTATTTATTTATTTGACAGAGAGAGACACAGCTAGAGAGGGAACACAAGCAGCAGGAGTGAGAGAGGGAAAAGCAGGCTTCCCGCCTAGTAGAGACCCCGATGCGGGGCTCAATCCCAGGACCCTAGGATCATGACCTGACCCGAAGGCAGTTGCTTAACCAACTGAGCCACCTAGGCACCCCATACATGGAATACTTTCAATGCCCTGAGTGTGGCCTCCAGACAGAAAGACATCATTAGCTGGGTAGCCAGTGGGTAAAGTGCAGGCAGCTGGTCTTGAGAGATCCCTGCTCTGACTGCAAGAAGGCTCACATTCTTCCTTGATGCAGGTGAAAGGTGGGAATATGTATGTGACCCAAAGGAAAGGTTGGTGTATCTCACGATCCCAGGAGTTGCCTTAGCTCTCCTGTGGAGGCCAGGCATGCAGAGAGGATTACAAATCCTTTGGAACACCAAGCTAATCCTTATTCTCTTTTTTCATCTGTACACCCAGATATAATCTCCTCTTCCCACAACAGGTGATGCCTAACACTTTCCAAGCTACTGTTGATGAATAGATACAATGTCCTCCCCGCTTCAGGGGCCCCTCTAGTCTCATTGCCCAGCCTGTGCAAATCAAAAGCCCAGGTTCTCTGTCCCAGCACTTCCCACCACAGGATGGGTAGACAGCCCTCAGATCTCCTTGTCCCCTGACAGCCTTCATCCAGATGAAATGTCTGTGTTACCAGTGCTAAGAAGGAGCCTTTGTTAATGACTGATTATTTCTCTAACTTTGAGAGAGGTGGGAGGAAAAAAATAAAGGATCAGCATTTTGGGTGTTGGATTTCTCAGCTGCACTGTTCTCGTTTTGACTTCATCACACAGAGGACCTACTTGAGATTCATGTGTTGAAATCAAAATGAGAACATTCAGCATAGTTGAGCCATATTCAGCTGCTCAGCGAGGAATGGATTAAAATGATGGACCCCAAATCTAATCTAGGAAGGATATGGTGACCAGTTAAAAGATGGAAGGCCAATGACTTAGGGATCCGAAATATTAGGAGGAACTGTCATATCAGAAGACTAAAAGAAAGGAGCTAGAAATCTGGTTGGAGGTGGAGGTCCAAGACTGAGATGTTAGACATGGAAGTTCTTTAAGATGTGCTATGTTTGCTAATGACAGTGTCCAGTGTACGATGAGGGTAACAGATGGAGACTTGGGCAAAATAGGGGATGTTCAGAATCATGTGGAGCTGAGGTTCTCGGCAATGAAAGGTGACCTGGGAGATGTGGGTTTTGAGCAGCATGGGCATGATGGACTCCTGTCCTTTCCATGGTCTTTGGGTCCCTTTTCTTCTCCATTGAAACTCATCCTGTAAATGATCTAACCCAATCCCATGTCTTAGAATACTCTGCTAGCGAGTCCCCATTTATATCACTCAAGTCTGTCCCCAGCTTGGGCCTTTGCCCGGAGTGCTCACTCTTCATTACCTTCAGAACTCTGCTTCAATGGCACCTTCTTAGAGAGGCCCTCGCCAAGCCTCCTGTCCACAAAATCTCCTCCCTCCTCTCTGTCCATTTTTCTGCTTTGTTTTTCTTAATACACATCAATATACTTCATATAAATCAACACTATGCTTACTTGTTTATTTATTTATTTATTTATTTATTTATTTATTTATTTGTTTTTTGAGAGAGAGAGCACACGAGGTAGGGAGCAGAGCAGAAGGAGCGGGAGAGAGAGAATCCCAAGCAGACTCCTTGCCCAGCATGGAGCCCAATGCGGGGCTTGATCTCACAACTGTGAGATCAAGAGTCGGATGCTCAGCTGGCTGAGCCCCTAGGAAGTTGAATTGGTGGAGCCTGGTGATAAGTTAGATATAGAGGATGAAGGAGAAGGAAGATCAAAGGAGGTGCCATGCTTCTGGCTGGAGCAGAGATGGACGTGGTGCCGTTTATGAGACGGGGAAAGCGTCAAAGGAAAGGAGGGAGGAGGAAGAGCAGATGCTGAGCCAGAGAAGCAGGAGGGAAGCGTGGGGAGTTTTATGTCATAGATGTCAGGGCAGACACAAGCACCCATGATGAGCTGAGAGCAAACGCTGGCTACACATACAACAGGTTCATTGTGAAAAAGATCAATGATACTGAAAGAAATAGGGAAATGACACATAGCCAATAGAAGACTGAGCAGCCAATATGGAAAGGATCCAAGTTTCTAGTAAACATAGGAAGAGAAGTTAATGTCCTTAGGAATTAGAGGAAGGTAAATGTCATGGGCTGAACTGTGTCTGTTTCCCCCAAATATGTGGAAATCCTAACCCCCTGTACCTCAGAATGTGACTTACCTGGAAATAGGGTTGTCACAGAGGTGATTAGTTAAGATGAGGTGTGGGGTGGGCCCATAACCCAAGATGACTAGCATCCTCCTTATAAGAAGAGGGCCATGCAACACCAGAGACACAGGGAGAATGCCAGGTGAGGACAGAGAATTGGAGCGATACAGCAATTGGAGCGACCACCCCCAGAAGCTAGAAAGAGGCAAGGAAGGGCGGTCCCCTACAGCTTTCAGGGGGACCATGACCCTGCTGGCATGTCCATTTCAGACTTCTAGTCTCCAGAGCTGTGAGACAGTAAGTTTCTGGGCTTTTGTTTTTGTTCTGAGAGACAGAGAGGGAGAAAGAAAGAGCATGTGTGCGAGTGCACATGCACAAGTAGGGGGGAAGGGCAGAGGGAGAGAGAGAGTCTTCAGCAGGCTCCACGCTCAGTGTGGAGCCCGACCCTGAGACCATGACCCGACCTGAGCTGGAATCAAGAGCCACTCACTGAGCCACCAGGTTTTTAAAGCCAGCCAATGTGTGGTACATGGTTACAATGGCCTTAGAAATTAATATAGCAAATTAAAATAACATTGAAATGCCTTTTTATTTTTCCCATTAGCTTGTCAAAAAAAAAAAAAAACCAAAAGATTATAATATCCATTGCTGGCAAGGATGTTCAAGAATTCCCACCACAATGGCTGGTTGGAATGGTATTTAGTAACACCTATTTGGAGGGCAATGTAGCTGTCCTTGAATTAAAACCTGAAAATAAAAATGAAATGGTCTGTGATCCAGCTCTTGGCAGTTCTTGTCTATTGTGGAGAAATGCATCTGTTCACAGGAGAGTTGCGCGTACGAATGTTCTTCGTAGTGTTCTGGTAACAGCAAGAAACTGACAAACGCATCCTATCCATTGATGGAGAATGGTTCCATAAACTAGCTCATCTCTTCTCGGCACTGATTCATGAAATTAAGGAACCTCAAGCTTCGCGGCCCCTCACTGACATCAGCTCCTTTGAATGCCCAGAAGGGGCTCTAGCAATTGCTCTATGTAACTCCGTCTTATTTTTCTTAAAGAAGTTTCCTCCAAATGCATCTGTTTCAGGCCCCATCAAACTGGAATCTGCCCCTGTCGTACTACAAAACATATGACCTAGTTAAAAGAGAAACGAAGCAGGTAACGACAGTGGAGGGTTTCACCAAGTGCAGAGAAGGACTGAAAGTGACAAGCCATTCTGTGAAGTTCCGAAGTTCCTGGAAAGCTCGGTGGGCAGTTGCCATGGGGTGGTGGGAAGAAATGGCAGATTGCTGGGAGGGACGGTGACAAAGGGGAGACCCCTGGCTGCAGAGGGAGACGAGTTGCAGGAGGAAGTCTCAGGAGGGAGAAAGATCTATTTATTTATTTATTTATTTATTTATTTATTTATTTATTTATTTATCAGAGAGAGAGAGCACAAGCAGGGGGAGCAGCAGACAGAGGGAGAAGCAGGCTCCCCGCTGAGCAGGGAGCCCAATGCGGGACTCGATCCCAGGACCCTGGAATCATGATCCGAGCTGAAGGCAGATGCTCAACCGACTGAGCCACCCAGGCATGGAGAAAAGCTTTAAGAAGGAGGAGGCTTGAGTCCAGTGTCGAGAAGAACAAGGTTTGTCCAACACTGAGTGTAGAATAACAACAACTTGAGACTACTCATCCCTTTGGCTGCCCAGCCTCCAAGCACTTGCGATTTGAGGCATTATCTCAAGCCCCCACCTCACCCCCTAGAAACAGAAATGGATCAGACAACACCCTCTTCCACTCCCAGCCCCTACCCCGGGGGTGGGGGTCGACAGCACAGCCGTGTGACCAGGCTCCGGAGCTGCAGGCGGAGCTGGGGGCCAGCAGTGGGCGGTGGGCCCCCCGGAGCTGCCCGGCCCGCCAAGTGTCCAGCAATGGCAATACCAGCTGGCCGTTCCTGTGGTTTGGTCTTGGCTGATGAAGGTCCCTCTTGGTTCCAGCTGAAGCTGCTTCCCCGCCATTCTGTGAGCCATCCTACATTCTCCCCCGAAACCCTTTCCGGCACGAGTTGGCTTCTCCGGTTTGCCTCCAGGACCGTGAGCGGTTAGGCAGCTTTCTCTGGTCCTCAGGGGTATTGAAGGGAGTGAACAGAATCCTTCTCAACCTCACGCTTGTCTCCCACAACTCTTTTTCTTTTCTTTTCTTTTCTTTTTTATTTGACAGAGAGAAACACAGCCAGAGAGGGAACATGAGCAGGGGGAGCGAGAGAGGGAGAAGCAGACCTGAGCCGAAGGCAGTCGCTTAACCAACTGAGCCACCCAGGAGCCCTCACAACTCTTATTCTTTGGTGTGTGCTACCACTTTCTCCAACTAGACTTTCATAAGAGGTGGTATCAGATCTGGCACAAAAGGCATGGCTTTACTTACTGTGGGTTTTGTTAACTTCAATCCTGGGCTCCGTCCCCCAGGACCCTGGGAGTCTACAGACCCCTGGGAAGATCCCTTTCGATAGTGAAGTAACCTGCCAGATAGATTCTCATAACAAGATTCTCCTAACACTCAACACATGGAGGTTTTGTTCCCCGTATAAGAAGTAAAATGACGGAGAGGGAAGAGAAGGACATTTGGAATCAGGAGACTGTCGGGTCCACACTTGCTCTTATCTGCGTGCCCTGAGGCAAGTCTCTGAATCACTCTGAGCCCCAATATCCTCATTTGTCCAGGGGGATAACTGTATGCCTCCCTTTCAGTCCTGGGTGCTGTCACATTGCAGACCCTGCTGAAGAAACCGTCAGTTCTTGTGAACACGTTTTTATGCTTTATTTCTGGAACCTCAGCCATGTGGACTGCGGGAGGATCAGAGCCTGGAGCTGGTGGCCAGTGCCGAAGAGCCGGCCTGGGGGGACTCAAGGCCACCCAAGCTTCTCTCGAGGAGAGGCTAAATGCAAGACTTACATAGAGATGTGGGCAGCAGAATGACACAGACCCGGAGATCTGCAGAAACTAGAGCCAGGAGTCGGCTTGATGCCGTAGAAGCTTTGAGGCTGCAGGAGTCACGGAGCAGTAGAGATAGAGGGGCGGTGGTGGCCGCAGAGACCTGTGATGTCACGCCTCAGATCCCCTCCGTCCTTGGTCCTCTTGCGGGTGCAGGAATTGGTTCTCTGCACACGGATGGCTCTCGCCTCCGGTTCCTTCCTCACTCTGCTTCCCAGCCTCAGGGTTTCCTCTGGGGTGTGGGAACCTCCTCAGCCCTCTGTGCAGGGGAGTCCAGAAGGGCCAGTTTAAAACCCCTCGGCCTGTGGGAGTCAGTGGATAAATGGCCTCGGAGCACAGTGCGGCAGGGTGCTCTGCGAGGTCGCTCAGCGGGTCCCCAGGGACACTGAGCCCCAGCTGCCCACGGGGCATCTTGCTGTTGGCTTTCCTTGGTTCCTGCTCTTGTTTTCTGTCTCCCTCTCTGGGCTTCCAGGAATATCCTTCACAATGAACTACCAAGCCCTGGTCCCAGGGTCTTCTGTGGGGAATCCACATCTAGACGGCAGCTCTAGAAGAGAGAAGCAGACGTGAGAATCTACTTTAGATGCTGAGAAGCAGTAGACACACTCAGGGACGACCAGATGGGGGCCTGTGGCCTCTGAGCAACATGCCTGTGTCCCCTGGCTGACTGAGCGGGTGGGGATGACCTCTAGTCAGCCACATTGCCAGTGTGTCTGGGGGGACCCTGAGTGAATCTCGGCCTTTCAACCTGAAGGCATCTAGGCACCCCCCCCTCACACGTCAAACTCCTACAGTGCGCCCGGCAGGCCACTTGCGTTATTTCTCATTCTCACGACAACTTGCAAGGCAGGTAATACCCTCTTCCAAAAAACAAAACAGTGTGGTTCTAGCATGAAGAGACACATGCAGACCAACAGATTACAGAGCCCAGAAAGAAGCCTTCACATACGCAGTCGCCATGAAGGTTCACCGGGGAAAGGGCACTCACTTGAACAAAGGATGCTGAGGAAGCTGGATATTCACATGCAAAAGAATAAAGTCTACCTTTCCTCACACTACATACAAAAATTAACGGAAAATAGATCAAAGAGCTAAAAGTTAAAACTATAAAACTCTTTTTATAAAAGAGTTTTTATAGAAAACGCAGGGACAAATATTCATGCCCCTAGCTTTGGCAATGAGACGCTGTTGAATAGAACACCAAAAGCACAGACAACAAAGACAAAATAGATAAATCACACTTCATCAAAACTAAAAACTTCTGTGCAGCAAGGGACATTACCAAGAGAGTGAAAAGATAATCCATGGAATGGGAGCAAATTTTTACAAATCATAGTAAGCAGGATAAGCATTTAATATCCAGATTATAGAAAGAACTCCTCCAACACATTGTACAACAACCAACCCAATTTATAAAAGGGCAAAGAACTTGAATGGACAGTTCACCAAGACATACAAATAGCCAAGATGCACGTGAAAATATGCTCAATGTCACTGGTCATTAGGAAAATGTAAATCAAAACTACAATGACATACCACTTCACTCCCTAGGATTTTTAAAATTTATTATTAAAGGAGAATAATAAGTGTTGACAGGGATGTTGCTATGACCCCAGTGTGACTCTTTGGATATAGGTTCCTGAGGAGACAATCAAGGTTAAATGAGGCCAATTTAAGTGGAGGCTTAATCTGATAGGACTGGTGTCCTTATGCAGAGAAGAAGAGAGACCAGAGCTCTCTCTCTCTCTCTCTCTCTCTCTCTCTCTTTTTCTCTCCCCAAGGACACACACTGAGGAAATGCCATTTAAGGACATAGCCAGAAATGGCTGTCTATAAGCCAGGGAGAGGGTTCTCACCAGAAACTGAATTTGCTAGGGGCTCCTGGCTGGTTCAGTTGGAGGAGGATGTGACTCTTGATCTCGGGGTCATGAGTTTGAGCCCCACATTGGGTGTACAAATTACTAAAAATAAATAAATAAACTTCAAAAAATTGAATTTGCTAGGACTTTGATCTTGGACTCCCAGCCTCCAGAACTGTAGGAAATAAATTTCTGTTGTATAAGTTACTCAGTCTGTGGTATTTTGTTATAGCAGCACAAATTTACCATATGATCCCACAAATCCATTTCTAGGTATATACGCAAAGGAATTGAAAGCAAGGTCTTTTTTTTTTTTTAATATTTTATTTATTTATTTATTTGACAGAGAGAAACACAGCCAGAGAGGGAACACAAGCAGGGGGAGCGAGAGAGGGAGAAGCAGGCTTCCCGCCGAGCAGGGAGCCCATGTGGGGCTCGATCCTGGGTCTCCAAGATCATGACCTGAGCCGAAGGCAGTCGTTTAACCAACTGAGCCACCCAGGCGCCCCAATTTTATTTTATTTTTTTAAAGATTTTATTTATTTATTTATTTGAGAGAGAGAGAGAGAGAGAGAGAGAGAGAGAGGAAACAGAAGCAGGGGCAGTGGGAAAGGGAGGAGCAGGTTCCCCACAGAGCAGGGAGGCACACATGGGGTTTGATTCCAGGACCCTGGGATCAAAATGAGAGACTTAAAACTTGGGAAACAGTCCAAATGTCCCTCAGCAGGTGAATGAAGAAGAAAACTCTTAGGCGTCCATACCAGGGAGCACACTACCCATACACATGAGAATTTGGATTAATTACAAAGAAATGATGTCAAGGGAAAGAAGCTAGTCTCCAAAAGGTGACAGAGGCTCCATTGTATGATATTCTCAAAAAGATGACACTGTAGAGTTGGAAAACAAATCAGTGCTCTCTGGGGGATAGAGACCGGGCGGAGGGCGGGGGGTAGTAAAGAGAGGGCATGAGAGAGGTTTTTGGGAAGATGGAACTGTCTTGCCCTCTGGTTTTGGTGGGATATATACTCTGATCTGTATATATGGTAAAATTCATAAACACTCGGGGCGCCTGGGTGGCTCAGAAGGTTGAGCCTCTGCCTTCAGCTCGGGTCATGATCTCAGGGTCCTAGGATCGAGTCCCACGAAGGGCTCTCTGTTCAGTGGGGAGCCTGTTTCCTTCCCCGTCTTCCTCCGCCTGCCTCTCTGCCTATTTGTCGTATCTCTCTCTATCAAATAAATAAATAAAAAAATTTTTAAAAATTGATACTCTCCAAGATGTTAGTTTTATTATTTATTTATTTATTTATTTATTTAAGATTTTTATTTATGTATTTGACACAGAGAGAGATCACAAGTAGGCAGAGAGGCAGGCAGAGAGAGGATGAAGCAGGCTCCCTGCTGAGCAGAGACCCTGAGGCAGGCCTCCATCCCAAGACCCTGAGATCATGACCTGAGCCGAAGGCAGAGGCTTTAACCCGCTGAGCCACCCAGGTGCCCAATGTGAGTTTTTATTTAGGGGACGCCTGGGTGGCTCAGTTGGTTGAGCGACTGCCTTCGGCTCAGGCTCAGGTCATGATCCCAGAGACCCGAAATCGAGTCCCACATCAGCCTCCCTGCTCGGCAAGAAGCCTGCTTTTCCCTCTCTCACCCCCCTGGCTTGTGTTCCCCCTCTGGCTGTGTTTCTTTCTGTCAAATAAATAAAATCTTAAAAAAAAAAAAAAAAAGATTTTATTTATTCATTTGAAAGAGAAAGTTAGCAAGAGAGAGCACAAGCTGGGGGAGGGGCAGAGGGAGAAGCAGGATCCCCACTGAGCAGGGAGCCTGATGTGGGGCTGGATCCCAGGGCCCTAAGATCATTCCCTGAACCGAAGGCAGATGCTTAACTGACTGAGCCACCCAGGCACCCCTCCCCAAGATGTTTAAAAAGTTGAGTTAATTGTATAAGAATTCAAAATAAAAAATAAATAAGGGGGGCGCCTGGGTGGCTCAGCGGGTTAAAGCCTCTGCCTTCGGCTCAGGTCATGATCTCAGGGTCCTGGGATCAAGGCCCACGTCTGGCTCTCTGCTCAGCAGGGAGCCTGCTTCCTCCTCTGTCTCTGCCTGCATTTCTCCCTAACTGTGATTGCTCTCTCTGTCAAATAAATAAATAAAATCTTTTAAAAAAATAAATAAATAAGGGACTCAGATGGGTGGAGTGACCTGCCCCTAGTCACATGGCTCCTCAGTGGTGGGCTGGCATGTGGACCCAGGTTTATCTCCTTCCAACACTGACTCCTCTCCACGGCCCCAAGTTGCCTCTGGTGGGAGGGGTCATTGTGAGGGGATAATGAGATGATGGAGTGAAAACCCTCTAAAATAGTTATGGGCTATACGAATGTCAGGCTTCCCAATCAATCACAGAACTTAGCTGTTCCTCCAAGTCCCAGGTTAATGAACATTATTATTATTGATTGGCACACTCACCTCTGACCTTCACTAGATTAAGAGCTGAGATTCTAAACAATAAAATAAAGCAAAAAACAGAAAATAATAAGGGGTGTCTTCACTCTTTCCCTAAATGCCAAGACTTTCGAAGGGAAAATAACTAAGAATCTGGTCACAGTTTAAAATGGAAAGATTGCTAGGACGCCTGAGTGGTTCTGTCAGTTAAGCCTCCGATTCTCGATTTTGGTTCAGGTCATGATCTCAGGGTCATGAGATCCTGCCCCACATCGGGCTCTGTGCTCAGTATTTAGTCGGCTTGAGATTCTCTCCTTCTCCCTGTGCCCCTTCCTGACCTGTGCATGTGCACATGTGCACACGTGCTCTCTCTCAAATAAATACATCAATCAATCAATCAATCAATCTTAAAATAAAATAAAAAGATTGCCTACTCTGGGCCATGAATGATGGCTCTCCGGGTGGCCAGGCCTTCACAAGGCATGGGGTAAGGCAGAATTATCATCAGCAAAGACTAAGGCAGGGTGGGCTGAACCCTCTGCGTGGGGAAGGGGAGAGACCAGGAAGGACCACACTAGCTTTGGGGTTAGATGAATCCCGATTCAAATTTTGCCTCTGTTGTCCCTTACGATGAGAACTTCTGCCGTCACTTATGCTCTCTGAGTCTGTTTCCTGATCCGCAACAAACGGCAATAACAGCCCAACCTCCTACATTCTATTTTTGTGAAGGTTGTTTGGTAAAGTTCCCATCTGTGCCTGGCATATCATTGAATAGTAAGTAATAGCAGTAATAAACATTAACAATAATTACCAAGCTCTTAGACTCATATATAAAAAGAGTACCCAAAACTAATTCCACAGGGGCACCTGGGTGGCTCAGTTGGTTAAGCAACTGCCTTCGCCTCAGGTCATAATCCCGGAGACCCGGGATCGAGCCCCACATCAGGATCCCTGCTCAGTGGGGAGCCTGCTTCTCCCTCTCTCACTCCCCCTGCCTGTGTTCCCTCTCTAGCTGTGTTTCTTTCTGTCAAATAAATAAATAAATAAAATCTTGAAAAATAATAATAATTCCACAGTGAACCACTATTACAGAGATGAGAAAAAATACTCACATCAATACCATCAGTTTAATACTCTTTCATGGTGGCCCCTCAAACCCTGATCCAACAGTTGGCTTGGGAGGCAGGAACAAAGTAAAAGTGAGGGCAGTTAATTTGTTCATTCCTTTGTTTATTTATGCAACCAATGAAGGCAACAAGGTAGGTCGTGGAGATTGAACAGGGATGAACAGGACAAACTAAGGAGCGCTCCTGGAGCTTCCAAACCAGGAGGGGAGACAGACTATAAACCAGTGATCACATAAGTGGCCGAGACAATTTAGATAACTCTAAGTGATTGATGTAATAGAGTGAACTGGGTGGCCATTTCCACAGGGTGACAGGGAAGTCCTCTTTGAGAAGGTGATATAGTTCAAGTGAGTTCTAAGACTTGCAGAAGCCAGCCAGGAAGCGATGTGACAGGGAAGTCCCAGGCTAAGAGGGGCAGGGGCTTGATTCCCTCTAAGGTGGCTAGAATTGTGTGAACACCAGAGAGGATAACATTCTTTTTTTTTTTTTAATCTCTTTTTAAAAAAAATTTATTTATTGGGCGCCAGGTACCCCTGGAATGATACTTTTTTTTTAAAAGATGTTATTTATGGGGCACCTGGGTGGCTCAGTTGGTTAAGCGACTGCCTTCGGCTCAGGGCATGATCCTGGAGACCCGGGATCGAGCCCCACATCGGGCTCCCTGCTCGGCGGGAGGCCTGCTTCTCCCTCTCTCACTCCCCTTGCTTGTGTTCCCTCTCTGGCTGTGTTTCTCTCTGTCAAATAAATAAAATGTTAAAAAATTTTATTTATTTATTTATTTATTTATTTATTTGACAGAGAGTTCACAAATAGGCAGAGAGGCAGGCAGAGAAATAGGGGGAAGCAGGTTCCCTGCTGAGCAGAGAGCCTGATGTGGGACTCGATCTCAGGACCCTGAGATCATGACCTGAGCAGAAGGCAGAGGCTTAACCCTCTGAGCCCCCCAGGTGCCCTTTAAATCTCTTTTTAATGTTTGACTTAATAGGAAACAGCTGGAATCTCAAATTTGCGGCTACATTTAATCTGTTACAATATCCTGGGTTTTTTTTAAAACTCTATTTGAGAGAGAGAATGCACATGAGCAGTGGGGAGGGGAAGAGGGAGAGACAGAAGCAGACTCCATACCCAGCAGGGAGCCCAATGTGGGGCTCAATCCTAGGACCCTGGGATCATGGCCTGATCTGAAGGCAGATGCTGAGTCTGCTGAGCCACCAGGTACCCCTGGAATGATACTTTTTTTTTAAAGATTTTATTTATTTATTTGACGGAGAGATCACAAGTAGGCAGAGAGGCAGGCAGAGAGAGAGGAGGAAGCAGGCTCCCTGCTGAGCAGAGAGCCCGATGTGGGGCTCAATTCCAGGACCCTGAGATCATGACCTGAGCCAAAGGCAGAAGCTTTAACCCACTGAGCCACCCAGGCGCCCCAGAATGATATTCTTAAATGAGATCAAGAAGAGGTCACCTGGAGATGAGTCGGCCTTGGTAGGAAGTTTTCATTTTTCCTAAACAATGGAAAGTCATGGGGAGGTTCTTTAAAGTTAGTTAGATACTGCAAATACTTTAAGTTATCAGTTAAAGCTCTCCAAACTGAGGTTAGCTTTGCCAATGGGCTATTAATAGTTAAAAGTCTATTGGCCAAGTCTGCTCCCTCTGCAGAGAAGCATTGCCTACTTTTGCCTCAATGAGGCCCCTGTTTGGGGTTTCTATGATTAATCTCCTTTAGAAATCAACATACTATTTCTTTGGACATATTAATGCCCTTGATCCCTTTAGGGTCCATTATTGGGCCCATTTAGTGGATAATCTAGTTTTCTTTATTTCTAATTTTTCATGGTATCCTTAGTTATATACCTTTTTTTCTTATCCATATTTTATTGTTTTATAATTTTTAAAAAGATTTTTATTTATTTATTTGACAGAGAGAAACACAGCAAGAAAGAGAACACAAGCAGTGGGAGTGAGAGAGGAAGAAGCAGGCTTCCCGCTGAGTGGGGAGCCCGATGAGAGGCTTAATGCAGGGCTTGAACCCTGGGACTCCATCCTGGGACTCCAGGATCATGACCTGAGCGGAAGGCAGATGCTTAACAACTGAGCCATCCAGGCGCCCCGCCCATGATAATTCTATTTCCTCTTGGCATCATATAGTAAATACTTTTCAGTGTTTCTTAGTTTTTAGAGTTTTGAAAAATACCATTCCACCCTATTGAAGTCCTGTCGTCTGATTATTTTACCATTTTATTAGTGTTTGTTTCTATGTCTTTATGCCTTTGAGGCAATTTTATTTTCAAGAAGTTCTGAAATCTCTTGAGATTTACCATTAGGGTATAAAAAGAGAAATAGTTGGCAGGTATAACTTTCTTTCTCCACTCACTATCTTTCCTATGTTCTCCAACAGCTGTGGAAGAATGGAGATGCTTTCTGAAGAATCCGGAGAATATAGTTCAGAAAACCCATGGATCAGGAGCTCATTGAAAAGTCAGAATCTCCAAAGTCTACAGAACTGGGCCCTGGGATTATTCTTTATATTTTCTATTATCAGGGCTCCTGATTCTTATAGGTGAGGGGATTAATGAACCCATTTCAATGACCCAGGTGATGCTAAAGGCCTACACAGTGGGGGAGGAAGGAAGAAAGTAGATTTAAGTGATATAAAATTGAATGGATAGGACATGGTGGCTGCACAGATATTGGGGACGAGGGGGAAGATGGTATTGAAGATGACTCTAAGGTTTCTCACCTATTTGACTGGAAGGCATTGTCTTTAAGCAAGACAGAGGCAATCCATTATGAGAAGAGGAGTTTGGCAGAGAATAGACTATTTAATTATCAAGGCATCTCAAAAAAGTTTAGTTCTCCGGTAAGTATAGGATGATAGGTTCTACTCTGGTATAATGGATAGTTTCATGTCTCAGAATCGAAAATGTAGACACAATTAGTTTGAAAAATTGCTACTCTGAGGCTACTCTGACTAAAGGAGAAGAAAGGGGACACTTTGGCGAAAGTGACCATGCTGTTTCAGGCTTCATCGTAGCCTGGGTTTAGCTAGAAATAGGCCCTCACTGTGAGGGAGATCTCAAAAAGTTCAGAAAAAAGAAGAAACTCCGTGTGAGGGGCTTACAAGGACTCAGGTGCCCAGCGTGCATTTGGAGGCACGTGGCTGAGGACCCACCTCAAGGGTCAGCTCTGAGGTGAGGAACTAGGGAGCTTGACTAGATGGGGCAGGAGATATTCTTGGAAGGAGCACGGAGGCTCAAGCCAGACCAGCTGAAGCTACTTGAGCAAGGCCAGAGGGAGACACGCAGATCAGGACATGCTGTGTACGCACAGGCTGTGTGAGGTTCCGTGTACCATGGGGTGAGGGCCCAGTTTAGGATCAGCTGAGGCAAGAGGCCTCCAAAAGGTGTACTAATGGTGGTCAAAATCGGCCCAAATAGAAAGGAAAGAAGGAGCATCTAGAGAAAATAATGTCCCTACACAGAGAATCAAGTCTCTAGTGAATTCTGATTTGAAAAGAGCCTGACTGGGGCGCCTGGGTGACTCAGTTGGTTAAGCACCTGAATCTTGATTTCTGCTCCGGTCATGATCTCCGGGTCATCAGATCAAGCCCGGGCTCACAGGAGGCGTGGAGCCTGCTAAAGATTCTCCCTCTCTGTCCCTCTTCACCTCTTCCTCTCCCTCTCTAAAAAAATAAAAGAGAAAGAAAGGTAAAAGAAAAGAGCCTAAATCAAAACATGGGACAAAAGCAAGGAATGGAAAAGATAAACAAAGGACTCTTAGGAGGGTATTCTGTTGGCTGAGGAAATGAGTGGAAAAATATCAGAGGGCCCTGTAATGAAATGATGAGCTTTTTAGGAATGCTTTAAGTGCCAATAAGGAAAAGGTGTGGGCCCACTGGTAGGGAGAGGAGGGGATAATAATGAGAGTTGAAAAGCAAGTTGCTGGGGCGCCTGGGTGGCTCAGTTGGTTAAGCGACTGCCTTTGGCTCAGGTCATGATCCCAGAGATCCGGGATCGGGTCCCACATCGGGCTCCCTGCTCAGCAGGAAGCCTGCTTCTCCCTCTCTCACTCCCCCTGCTTGTGTTCCCTTTCTGGCTGTGTTTCTCTCTGTCAAATAAATTAAAAAAAAATCTTAAAAAAAAAAAAAAAGAAAAGCAAGTTGCTGGCTGGTTTTTCTAGCAGAGGGGACCCTGAGAGGATGTTGGAGGGCTGCCTAGCTGGCTCAGTCGGTTAAGTGTCAGACTCTTGGTTTTGGCTCAGGTCATGATCTCGGGGTCGTGGGATAGAGCCCCACGTTGGGCTCCATGCTCAGTGCATAGTCAGCTTGTCTGCTTGAGATGCCCTCTGCCCCCCTCCCCGTAATAAATAAATAAAATCTTAAAAAAGAAAAGAAAGGCTGTTGGGGAGTTCACAGTAGCAGCAGGAATGCTGGGGAGTTGGGCTCAGAAAGCAGGCAGCAGTTGGAACTCCAGCCACAGATCATGCCACAAAACCAGTTTGGGGAGGTGCTGGCTGTTGAGGCTGTTGAAGCCATTCTGCCACCTGCGCAGGGCCTGGGTGCTGCCGGAGCTGCTGCCCACGGCTGTGATGGAAGGCAGGGTGAGTGTCTTCGGTGGAGGTTAGGTGATCTCCCTCGTTCCAGCTGCAAGGAAGGTAGAGGAACCAGGATTAGGCATCTTCAACGTCTGTGATGGGAAATGAACCCTGTTGCCTTCAAGGTGGGGAATTTCTCAGCCAGTGGAAGGAGCATCAGACTGAATTAAAGACTCACTTCTGGTTGGAGCCGAGAGACCAATGACAGTGTGACCTGCCGAAGGGAACCGCAATGATTTTAGAGAAAAATGAAGAGGGCGTGGGCTTCATCCATGGCAGTGGAAATGGAGAAGAGGGTATGGATTTCAGTGAGAGTACAGTGGTAGAGCGAATAACAATTTGTGATTGGATGCAGGGGCAAAGGAGAGGAAAGTATCTAAAATGCTTTTTGAATGCCTGTGGCTTCAGGAATTGGTTGAGGGGCAATGCTATTAACCAGGCTAGGTCATCCAGGAGAGGGATGTTCGGGAGAATGATAGGTCAGTCATGGCTGACATTCTGAGTTTGAAGTGTCTACGAGACACGCAGCCAGGCATAAACAATGGACACATTTGGATACCATTATCCTGACAAAGGGTAACTCTGCAGCCCCTGCCGGCTGGGGAGTAACAACAAGCTCTCCAGGGAAAGGAAGCTCTGATTTGTAGCATTTCCCAAGTTTTGTAGGGTGAAACACAGCCACTCTGGCCAATTTCAAACTACCAAAGGAGGTTACTGAAAGCCCATTTGGGAAGGGATGAGCACAGTCAGCTCTTGGGAGCCCACAGGAGGGACCAGCTGGCGATTTTGACTAGGGGAGAAGATGCCATCTCCCAGACAGAGCAGAATCCTGGGGATGGAATCTTCAGGGCTGATCGGAAAAGAGGAGCCCCTACAGGCACAGGAGTTGGCAGAAGGAAAACCAAGAGAGAATGGGCACTTCAAGATCAAGTCCAGATCTGAGCCCTGTCAAGCTCTCCAGAATGAACTCTCATATTCATTCATTTTCTCAGCAATCTCCTACTAGACTGTGAGCTCTTTGAGGGAAGAGATTTTTGTCTGACTCAGTTGTGTCCTGTAGGTTAGCATACAGCAGGCACTCAGTGAATAATCTCACTGATATCTCAAAGGAGATTCATGTCCACCAGTTTCATGAGGCACCACAAGAACAACTAGATATGTTACAAAGAGATGTTTTGCTCAATATTAGGAAAAAACTCCCTAGCCTGTCTCTAAGTAGACCCAACTGGGGTTGTCTGCCCCACATACCTTCCATTCTTCTGGGAACTATTATCTTCTTTGCCATCGGAGTCCTCCAGGCAGTCACTGTGTTCCAAAGAAATGTACCTACTGGTCCAGCTATGGGCACCTGACCCAGCTGGGATTTGGGGAATCAGAACTTAGAGGTGTCTTCCTGCCTTAGAGGTTAGTGAGAGTAGCTAGTGAGAGTAGCGGGGAATCCCAGCAGCGATTCCCTGGTTCCATTCATTCTCCATTGAAATGTATCCCTAGCCCTTCCTCCGATTACAGTACACAGCCTATTTCCGCCAATAAATGTCCCTTACCTCAGCAGAGGCTAGATTTCTGTACTCTGCGATAGTACTGATTAATACTCAGGCAGAACCTGCCAAATGCATGTCATCTACCTGAAAATTCGTGTGTTCCCTACCTTAAGTATTCATGCCGTCTGACCACTTGAAAGGGGTTTAAGAGTGTGTTTCTGTCAAGAACAGTAGCAGCCCCCTCCATATGAGTGCTTGGTATATGCCTGGCATTTAGCCGAAGGAAAAAAGGAAACTCTTTTTTTAAAGAGTTAATTTCTTGATTTAGAGAGAGAGCATGAACGGCTGGAGGGGCAGAGGGAGAGGATCTCAAGCAGACTCTGTTCTGAGCCCAGAGCCCGGGGTTTGATCTCGTGACTCTGAGACCATGATTGGAGTGAAATCAGGAGTTGGACAGACTGAGCCATCTAGGTGTCCCAGGAAGGTGGGTTTGATCCAAGTTTATTGACAGTTCAAAGTTTTTTTGGTAACGATTTTATTTATTTGTTAGAGACAGACAACACAAAGCAGGGGGAGTGGCAGGTGGAAAGGGAACAGCAGACTCTCCGCCAAGCAGGGAGCCTGATGTGGGACTTGATCCCAGGATGCTGGGATCATGACCTGAGCCTAAGGCAGACGCTTAACGTACTGCCACCCACATGTCCCAAGTTCAAAGTTTTTAATCAATAAGGTAGAGATTCTTACATCTTCTACTCGCAGGATCCCTTTATGATCTTAAGAACTAAAGACCTCAAAGAATTTTTGTCTTTGCGGGTGAACATTTTTGATATACCTCTCTATATATGTATGATGGAAATGAAAGTGAGAAATTTAAAAGACTTGAAAAGAACAAAACCCATCATGTTAACATAAATATTTTTATTAAAAGCCACTGTTTTTCAAAACAGAAGAATTAAAGAGTGGCACTGTTTTACATTTTTCCAAATCTCTTTCATATATAATAGAAGACAGCTGGATTCTCCTGCCTGCTTCTTCATTCAGTGCGTTGCTTTGGTTGAAGGATAGAAGGGAAAGCTGGCCTCATGCAGACATGTAGTGAAACAGGAACTTCATGAATCTCCTGAAAGGGTCCCAGGAGCCCCCAGGAGTCCTCGGACCAGAGTTTGAGAACCACTACAGTCAACTAGACTATTTTGCAGTTAAAGATACATCACCACTGAATTAGTTTTAGAACTGGCAACGTCTTCCATGGCCCAGACTTTTTATTTATTTATTTTAAAGTAGTCTCTATACCCAGCGTGGGGCTTGAGCTCATGACCCCAGGATCGAGTCACATGCTCTACCGACTGAGCCAGCCAGCCCCCATGGCCAAGACATTTTAAATAAATTGCAAAAGATGGTGGTGGTAAAGGCAACTGGAATTCTTTTTAATTCCATTTTAGGTGGATACTTGAAGACACCAATTTTCAACTTGAGTTCATAAATTCTTCTTTTGCCAGCCAAAATTACATATTAGATTTTTTCAGGTTTATTTTCTAAACCAAGAAGAGAAAGCAACATGTCATACACAGTCAAGGGTAACATTCCTATAATGGTTTTACAGTTTACAAAGCTTCTTTCTGTGCACATATGATGCCATTTAGTTCTTAGGAGCCATTCTATATGGGAAAGGGTGGAGCAGAGACGACTTGCCCAAGACTGCCATCGATGACCAGGCTGTGGACCAGGATTCCTCGTGACCAAGCGATGTGCTCACAGGACAATTCTGCTCTAATGAACAAACATCTCACTTTCAAAAGAAAGTCTTTCAGCCTAGGAAGAGGGGATCCTTTATGTTCACTTTTTCACATACACAAGAGACAGCATCTGTTCTAGAATCCAACTGGATTTTATTTGACACAGAATACAATATGGCTGCAGGAATAGCAAACTGAAAAGACAAAGCAGAAAAGACACAATTCTATCTAATTTATAATTAAGTAACAGGAGGGCAAGTCATTAAATGAAGAACAGAACAGTTGAGCTCGATGGAGGAATTCTCTTTCTAGTGCCCATACCTGAAAGATAAAGTAAATTATTTTATTAATTCCTTTGTAATTTCTTGCTTCAGACTACAAAACCTGCTGAAACACAGGAGCAAATGTAACGAAAACTTTTAAAAGATGTGAGTAGAAGTGTGCTCCAAGATTGGGCTGACACTAGTTTTTCCTCTTTTATCCTTGATAACATTTTACTTACCACACTCTTCTTCGCAGCACCTAACTCTCCTTTCTAATTACAGATGTAGGCAGTATTAGGGAGGCAAGAGGGAAAAGTAAGAACCAGGGGCTATGACAGGGAACTGCTCTGGTGGCTCCAGTCGGTGGCTCTGACACTCTTTGAGTACTCAGCCTCCCCTTCCCACTGCAGCTCATTTTCACTTCAAATCTGCTACTCAGGCAAATAAGGGGAATAGTCATTGAAAAGCCTTTAATTTCAAAATCTATCACCAGGTCCAATTTCTGTCTTGATTACACTTGGCACCACAGAAACAGAAGTGTAGAGAAATGAGGTATGGATTTCAGGTGGTTTCTGACTTCCCTAAAAGCCAAACTTTGGCTCTAACGAGATCCTATAAACAAACAAGGCCGGGAAGTTTCTTCCACGTACAGATGGACTTCTTGAACCAAAATGCTTCTATTATTTTACTCAATCTTTTTTCCAGTTCTTTACGGACAGTTAGCTTTGATTAAATACTTATATAACAAAGTACAACACAGAACATAATACACATAAAAATGGGTGGAAACCAGGGCATTTGAACTCTGGGTCATGGCGTCAATCAACCTGAAGGACTACTAGACGTTTCAAACACTTCTCGTATGAAATCTACTTGAATTCTGTCTACAAAACAGTTGTGCCAAATTCCACGCAAAATAGGGCTCCAGTGTTTGTTAGTGGAGAGGAACCCAGAAGCTGTCTATCAGATTAAATGATGCTTATAATTTGTTCCTTAGCAGTCTGTTTTCCCAAAGCACTGCTGAGCACTGCTTGACAAGGCGGCTGGTTGGATACCGTGGTGGTGTCAAAGCCCAACACCAGGAATTCTTCATACTCCCCATCTCCTAGGCTCAGTCTAGGGAATATAGATATATATTTATTTATTTAAGGTTTTTTTTAGGGAATATTTAATGGACAACACGGGACAGCTTGGGTCCGGAACAGAACTTGGAGCCTGCTTCGGGGCAGAGCCAATTACAAAGGCCTCTTGAGAACTTAGAGAAGTGCTTTTCCCTTGGTTTTTGTGACTTCATGGTTCTACTCAGAATGTGAGTTCCTGAGGATAGGGAAGGACTGTCTCACACGTTTTCATACCTTATACATTAGGTGACACACACTTTGCTGAACGAATGAATGTGCATTCAATAAGACTTCCAAAATTCTTTGCCAAATAAATAACCAAGTATAAAAGCAAAATAACTGTACCAATAAGGGATTTCTAAACATTTAACAAATTAAAGAATGCCATTTTTTGTTTTCTATACTTAATTATATCCTATTAATCAAAACTCTATTTAAATAAAAATCCCCCTTCTCATAAGAAATTTGATAAAACAAATGATCAGTAATTTAACAGCAAGAAAAAACAGATTTTACAGAAAAAGCATAAAACGCGAAAAATAGCCAATCTTACTCAAAATTCAAAAAATGCAACTGAATTACTAGTTTTCAACTATCACAGTAGCTACGATGGATAAGTTTGATAATAGAGCCTCAGCAGGAAATGGAGACAAGGGCATTCTGCTGCACTGTTCAGAGGGAGTGTAAATTATAACACAAATTCCTGGGAAAGGAAAATCTGACTTTAATCAAAAATAAAAATGTGCATACTCTTTACTCAGAAACTCCTCCTTTAGTACCTACTGCTACAAATATACTTGCACATATTCACAAAGATTCATGTGTAAGGATGGTCATCCCTATACACTATTTTTAAGTGAAAAACCTGAAACCCAAATTCTGTCAATTAAATAAATTATGGTACATCAACATAAAAACTATTCTTCAACCATCAGAAAGGAGGGAGTCTGACATATATATACAAAAAAACCCTCCAAAATGAAAAAGCAAGGTGAATTGCTATGTAGAATGCTCATATTTATGTTAAAATTATATACATATATGCACCCATATGCATGCAAGCACATCATGGAGCCATTCAGGAGGTACTAAGAAACTGATGGTCCCCTCTGGGAGTGAGACGAAGAGACTAAGGTGGGAAACTAATTTTTTTTGTATGCTCTCTTGACTCTCTGAATTTTAAAAAATTTACCATGTCATGTTTTATTTATGTAATGCTAACAATTTAGTTGAGATACCCATAAATACCATATCAGAGCTAATCAGCATGAGGCGAACCAACAGGTGGATGTAATCGTAGCCCAAAGCAAAGATACGTGACATTGGTTAGCCTCTGGAGTTTTATTATGGATGTGATTCTGGAAATGTTTAATAGTTTGCAGATTCTCATATTTTGTACTTTCACAGACCCTGAGTCGGGATCCATAGACGAGCCCTTGTTTTACTAACCGAAAGTTAGTCTGTAAAACAAGGTATGTTCCCTGTCTCCTATCTTCTCAGGCTATGCCCCCTTCGGCTTGGTGACTCAAGGATGGCACAGACCACAGAGCCCAGTCTTACAAAGTCAAAACAGCCAGAGACACCTACTTTTGGAATTCCCACTCTCTGTTGTCCAATGGACACACCTGCCGTGTTTTGAGCCAGCGAGAGATGCAGTGGAAGTGAAAAGCATGCTGGAAGAGAAGACACGTTTTATTAAAAATCATTCTGTGCAGGCGCAGCCATCTGCTGATGGTCTGTCTCAAGGGCAGCAGCCTGGTGACACACAGGGGGCCAGCAAACAGGGGGAGACGAGAGGCAAAAGGCCAACAACCCCTTACACCTTGGTCAGGTACACAACATTCCCACTGAAATACCTGTTAGAAATGTCATAACCACTACTAGAAGAAATTATTTAGGAAGCATTGTATCCACTGTAGCAGTGTACTCTCTCCCCTTCCCTGAAGGGAAGATGGAATGTGGCTTCCTGGTCCTCTTTGGCCTGTAAGGGGAGGCTTCTGCTTTCCTGTACTTTCCTTGGACACGTGCCAGGAGGCCCTTGATCATAGGCAGATTTCAAACTTCCCCATTTTTGGTTCCCAACCACCCCTCCCCCATTGGAGAATGGGAACCCCAGGAGCAGCGACCTCTCCTGTCACTGCCTGCTGTCCACCCAGAGCCAGAGCCAGAGCCGAGAGCGGCACTTCTCCAATCTCCCTGCACTCAGCTCAGCTCTGTTCAAGACCTTCTTTCCAGATTTGTTCAAAGATGTACCTATATTAAAACAGCTCAGTAAGCCCTTAAGGGGTGAGGCACTTTCTCTTACAAATAAATGAGATAAAAAAAGAATTAGGGCAAAAGGAAGCATCATGAAGCCGCACGCGAGCAGCTCAAAGATCATCAAATGACTTACTTCATGATCAAGGCAGGACATACAATGGCCAGAGGACCAAGAAAGCTGGTAACCGACAGGGAGCTAGGAGGGGGCTTTCAGATTTGGGCAAAAGGAAAATCTGTGGGAGTTTTTGGTGTGAGTGAATGACACGCGGTCGCTAATGGCAATACCTCCGCAAGAGACATTTATTCTCCCTCCCACGCGGGGGCAGAGTACTAAGTCAGCAGCAGCAAATGCTCCCCCTCATCTGTCTGTGATGGGCTGGCCCAGGTGGCGCCAGGGGAGAAATGCTGGCACCCCAACAGAACCAGGAAAGCTTCTGCAAGCTTGATTTAATAACAGCCTTGAAATCTGGTCAACCAAAACATGCGTGGACCTTCGAGAAGAGTCACTGAGTGGACTACCACCACGGGCACTGTCTTTTGATAAAGACAGAAACAGAATTCAGTGATTAAGAGTGGAATCCACAGCTAGTGCACTATGGATGCTCACAAGACAAATATTCTCCCAGGGTGAGAGCTTTAGAAGATCCCTTTCACGCAACTCATCGACTCTCATACACCTCACTGCGAGAGAGAGAGAGAAAAAAGCTTCTAGAAAACAGAAAGCTGAGGCATTTTTTTTCCCTCAATCACCAGGTACTAGGGACAGATTCATCTAAGGGTACTCAAGACACTTTTCTCCCCCTCCCCTGCTTCCTTTAGGCACCTTACAGCAGTACGGGGTCCTTATCTAACCCAACTACCTCGGAAGAAGGAGGGAAAGAGGGGCTGCAAATGAGGTGGCAGAGAGGTGACAGCATCGCTGAACCGCCCTGGTCCCAACTTTCCAGTTAAGAACCTACGGTCTGTTGATGGGTATATTTAGCAGTCTCAAAGTACTCTGCCTAGTGCTTTACAGCTCAAACAAGATGCTGGCATCTATTACCTAACTGGAGTCTCACGGCAACCTTGGTGGGCAATCACGACAGGCATTACGGCCTTCATTTTGCAGACAGGAAGCTGAAACTCAGACAAATCCACTGACTTGCCTAATTCATGGAGCCAGTGAGAAGACCCAGAACTAGAAGCCAGCGCTGGTTCAAAGGTTTCTGCCACACCATGCCAGCTCTTCATGGTCGGCTCCCTGAGCTAGCCTCACCTTAGCCAAATTTAAAGGAAGTTCACTTCCTTTTCCTTCTACCAAAAGATAATATGGCCCTTAGTATATGCCTGAATGTCAGAAAGAGCAAAGAGCTCGATATATTTTATTTCTTTATCCCCATAAACAACAAATCCAATTGGGCCAATACAGGCTGCTGTGGAACTGCTCAAAGGGCCTTGACAGAAGTAAGAAGGTGTAGGACAGAGCCTCAGCCTGCTGGGCCGAAGTACTGAGAGCTACTATGTGCTCAGTAACCAACGCCCCCTCCCCCCCAAAGTTATTGCTTATTTATATGTATTTAACAAACACTTAGAACACCTATGCAGTAGGATAAAATCATTTCATCCTGATTATAACTCTGTGCAGTCTACATGAGGGAACCCAGGCTTAGGGATGTCAAATACCTTGTCTGAAATCACTTAGCAAGTAAGTCAAAGACAGAGGATGGTGGTCTGACTCCAGAGCCTCTTGGGCCTGTGCCATGCTGGGGACTGTGGGTCCTCTCTCCCCTTGGCACAGGAGGACAGGACAATTTTAGCTCCTGTGACTGGGATTATACAGCTATACAGATGAATTTTTAACACATGCTAGAAATAACATATTTGATGCGGTCATCCTTCACAGCTGTCACATCGTGGAAGGCTGTACATTCAGTCCAATGATGCTGGACAAAAGATTTCTGGCACCAGCCATGTTAAAAAAAATCTTAACTTAGTACATTTGCCACCCTTTAAAACACGCACACGTGGGCCCTTGGACACTCAATTTTATTTGCCAAACTTAGTTCCACTAGGCATGCAGCCCTAAAAAAAGATCTGTTAAGAAGGTAGAGAAGTCTACCAACAGAATATTCCAAAGACTGCCATAGGCCTCGCAGGAAATTCCCAAAGATGAATTCCCGAAGTGTTGCTAACAAAAGTGGGTCCACTTTATAATTAAGACAAAATGGTGCCCCTGCAATACTAATAAGTTTTAACCTATAACAGGTGAATAGTACAAAGATTTAAAATCTTTTTTACTATTTGTATACCTTTTGGGAGAAAGGTGGGCTAGTCATTTTTTTTCCTAGTTATTTTCAAGACTGGCAAAGCAGGAAAAGTGGAAATATGTTTACAAGCCATGCTGAGAGGGAAAGATGTTTCCTTACGTTACAGACTCCCCATGCAACAGTGCACTCTTCAGAAGTAGCAGACGCCTGGTTAGCTTGACATTCTATGCCTGTAGGAACAAGAGCAACACAATCACTGGACCTCCTGAGCAACCACCTTTCAGTCTGCAGCAGCCCTACCTGCCTAATGACACAAGCACAGGATCTGGGCGGAGGTTAGGGGTGAGGGTGGTGCAAACCTGAACAAAATCTCAAGTGGTTCATTAGTCATAATTTTTTTTAATGAGTGTAGGAAGGGGTGAAGCATAGAAGGCGGAGATGTGACTTAACAATCAGTTTGGCAACGATTTCCTATCCTTGCTCACAGTGATGAAGGAAAAGGCACATTGTAGCTCTGAACATACCCTGACCTGTGCAAACCAAAGTGATTTTCTCCTACTTTGGCCAATTTAGTAAATTCTTCAAAGTACCTCCTAACTCTTACTGTTCTGAGAACTGGCATCTTCTCCCTGCCTCTTAGGCCCTTACAGCAGGATGGCCTACCTGGGATACAAGCTCCACCCCTCAAAGGGTCAGGGTCAGGCAGACACATAGGAAACAGGACAGAAGCAAAATAAAAGAGTGTGAAAAGGCCTGTGGCAAACTTCAGCATGTGCTCTGTGTGAAAGCACCAAAACTCAAAACACCATCAAATTTTAAAACACCATCAAACAGGGGTGCCCGGGTGGCTCAGTTAGTTAAGCGACTGCCTTCGGCTCAAGTCATGATCCTGGAGTTCCAGGATCGAGCCCCGCATCAGGTTCCCTGCTCAGCAGGAGGCCTGCTTCTCCCTCTCCCCCTGCTTGTGTTCCCTCTCTAGCTGTGTTTCTCTCTGTCAAATAAATAAATAAAATCTTTAAAACAACAACAACAACAAAAACCCACCATCAAACAAAGAAAATCTGTTCAGCCCATGGGTTAGAGATTTGGGGCCCACCAGCTGGTGATGCTTACTACTCCTGAGGCGACTCTGTCTGGTGAACAGAGCACATTATAGCAAATGTATCCAAATATCAATTTCACAGAGGAGGAAGAGGAAGAGAGAGGAAGTGAAACAGAATACAAATCTGACTGAGATTAAGAACTGATGAGTAAAGTTCTACTGGGGATAAATATTCAAGGAACAAGAATTATTAATGTCTAATTTGCTTTCTCTGAAGGTGGTAACTTAAATGGAGTCTCCCATTTGAAGAATAAAAAGTTTCAGGAAAGACTAATAGGAGACAGTTACCTCAAACTTCCACAGGTGAGAAATAGCAAAACTGTAAGTAAATAGTGCTGAGACTTGAATGGGTCTATTTGGTCTTGGGGGAAATTATACGCCATACGGGTTTTTTTTCCATCTTTCAAAAATATAAAAGGCAAAGGATCTGAAATCACAGAACTTCCTTTTGCTACCAAAGTAACACTACAAAGAGAATAACTGGGCTTTCCTTCTGAAAGGAGTGGAGGGCCTAGGGTCTTCACAGTATATATATTCAAGGATTTATTGGGGCTGCGACTGCACTACCATATTCAAAAGTAGAGAAAATAAAATCTGATGTCCTTCAAGTTGGATTCTCTCAGATGTGTACAGTGTATTATGAAATTAGCTAAATAATGGCATAGTTATTACTCAAATAACAACTGTTTCAAGGTGCATTATGTTTAAATTTTTCTAGGTCAAGGTATTTTTAAGGGACTCTGTCTGTGCCAAGTGCAAAGTAGGCTCTCGGTACTTGAATAAGCACACAAAACCACTTTTACAGAGACAATGGGGGCCAAATATAGATGCATTCTTTCCCTGGTAATTCCTAACAAAGAATAAAAATATATAGGAGAGATAGGACTGCAATCTACAATGCCACATAAGAAAGGATATGGCATGGAAAATTGTCAAATGAGTGTAAAATGTTTTCAGAGAATGTTGTTGAGGGGTGCCTGGGTGGCTCAGTCGGTTAAGCGTCTGCCTTTGGCTCAGGTCCTAGGATCGAGCCCCACTGAGTAGGGAGAGCCTGCTTCCTCCTCTTCCTCTCTGCTTGCTGCGTCCCCTACTTGTGCTCTCTTCTCTGTCAAATAAATAAATAAAATCTTAAAAAGAAAAAAAAAAAAGAAAATGTTCTTGAGCTGTTGGTGCAGAGTTAAGTACAGGAGTTGAGTCGTTCATTTAAACAGGGAAAGTAACTGTTAACTGTCAACCTAGAGCAGGCAAAACGAGCAGCAAATAATGGGTTCCTGTCATACCCCTGCAGAGGCAGAGGCTTACTACATGTGATACATAAAGCTTGGGAAGTTTTAAACTTTAATACAAGAGCATTATCACCAAAGGACTGCTAAGGAAGCAATGGTTTCATCTTGAAGCAGACAGATTTCACACTTTCAAAACAGGGATGGACCTGTGGTTTAGGAAGAGGCTAACTTCTCATGGGCAAAGGCTGGGTCTACACCCTTCTGGATGCCCTCTTCATCTAGAACAAGATTACCCGAGGTAACGGAGAAAACCTAGGAGATTGTGTATTTCAGCAACTCTCTACTATACAACAACAAAGAAATGAGGCAATACAATAAATACAAAGCTAGAATAGGGCATGTAGTGTTAATTTTGACTCTTAAAAGAGGATGTCTTCTGACCAAGAAAGCTTTATAGAAGAGTCCAACTTGGACACAGCCATAATCACTCTTATTTATTTAGGGCTATGTATATAATTATTCATTTAATGCCAGGCCACAGCTTATTAGAAAATGGCCATTGCTAAATCAAGATTCTTATTTTCAGCTTTAACAAAAAGTCTTTTTACAAGAATCATAATCCATTTTCTTTTTTAAAGGAAGGCAAGCCCAGTTGTGGCAAACAGACTTCTGTCTAGTGTCTGTGATAAACAAAAGGGTATGTTTCTTAAGGGTAAAAACTTGATCTCAGTCACTGTTTTATACTGGTGCCTAGCAAAATGCCCAAAATGTGAGCATTCATTGAATGAATAAAAGACAAGACCTGAAAACAGACTCTTAATTATAGAGAACAATCTGATGGTTACCAGAGGGGAGGAGGATGAGGGGATGGATTAAATAGGTGATGGAGATTAAGGAGCATGCTTGTCATGAAGAGCCCTGGGTAACATATGGGAGAGTTAGTCACTACTATTTTGTACACCTAAAACTAATATAATGCTATACATTGACTAGAATTAAAATAAAACCTGAAGAAATAATTAAAAAAAAAAAAGAACAGACTTCTCAATTAACATTTTGAAAAGACATGACTTGAAATTTACTTTCATAAGTTTTTGTTAAAAGAGTTCAATATTCTGGGGCGCCTGTGGCTCAGTTAGTAGAGCATGGGGGCTCTTGATCTCAGGGTTGTGAGTTCAAGCCCCTACATTGGGGCCTACTTAAATAAAAAAAGAGTTCAATATTCTACTACTTCATCTAACATATAAAATATATGATAAAGTAGGAGGTAGGTGTCTAACTGAAGACCTACATTGATGTCTCAAGTGTTCAATTCTAAGATAAAGTATCAGCGGCCTTAGTCTGTTATGGTCCTCCCAGGAGGTACATTTCTTGAATCCAGAGACACACAAAATGACTTAAATATAGAAGCAGGGAAAAACAAACAAACAGACAAAAAACCCCAGGGTTATTTGGAATCATTAACTATTTACAGGAGACCCAAGAAAATAAAATTTGCTTTGGGCATAACTCCTTTTAGTATATGTGCTGCCGAAGCGAGCACTGGGCATAACTCCTTATGAAAATGCACAGCAACAACATTGTACGCTTGCAATCAGAGACCCCACCCAAACACATTTAAAACTGTGCATATGTTTTTCCGTGATGGGTTCCTTCTATGCATATTAAACATCAAGGATCAAGGTAGCTGCTGTCTGCTTTGACTGTTGTGTAAAAAGGTAAATAGGGTCAAAACTCAAACCAAGGGCAACAAACTACCAACACATGAGATCTGATTGATACTTTCCAAGTTGCAATGATCGCAGACTATTCCCTTACCTTGTATTTTTACTGTTCATTGAGCAAGTGTTTACTGAGAACCTATTATGTACTGGGCACTGTGCTAGATGCTGGGAATAGGGCAGTAAATAACATACATACGACAGAGAACCAACTAAATTAAATACTATAAAGGAAACTATAGGTGGTCTTGGGAATATTTAACAGAACCGTCAAAGCCTGCGTGTATGTTAAGTATTGTCAGGGAACACATCTCTGAGCTAGTTCAAGGTGAGATCTACAAACCAACTGTGGGTTAGTTCCACATTGCCCAATAAAGTTCCACTAGCCTCACGTGGCTTGAAAAGTGGCTAATCTGACCTGAAATGTGCTGCAACTGTAAAATACAATTCAAAGACTCAGTACCAAAAAGAGAATGTAGAATATTTCACTTTAAAATATTATTTACAGGGCGCCTGGGTGGCTCAGTTGTTAAGCATCTGCCTCTGGCTCAGTTCATGATCCTAAGGGTCCTGGGATCAAGCCCCACATCGGGCTCCCTCTCCCACTCCCCTGCTTGTGTTCCCTCCCTCACTGTACCTCTTTCTGTCAAATAAATAAATATAATCTTTAAAAAATAAATGAATAAAAATATTATTTACATGTTGAAATGAAAATTTTTTTGATATAGGATAAATAAAATGCAAATCATCTATTTCTTTTTACTTTAATGTGGGTACCAGAAAATTTTAAATTACATATATACTTGCATTTGTGGCTCATATTTAGATCAGACAGTAGTGGGTTAGGCAAAGGTAATGGAGAGAAGAGGGAGAATATTCCATACTGAGGGAACAGGATCTATAAAAGAGCATGGACAATTCAAGAAAGGAAAGAAAGCCAAAGAAACTATCAGAGCTTGTGACGCAAGATGAAGCTGGAGGCAGGTGAGTGATTTCCAAAATAAGTGCCTACAAATTCAACTAGAAAGCTGAGATTTCTTCACCTCATACCTGATCTCTGTAACAAACCATTTTAGTACCTGGATGAAAAAGTAACTTCAACTGTTCCTGGTGTGATCAACATCAGAACTCAGGACTAAGGATCCTGAGTCCATCAACAGCTATGATCAAATGCACCATGTGCTGGCTACTACACGTGATGGAATCTGTAGATTTAAATGAAATTTTTTTTACTGCAATTAGTTGTCTATTTTGATGTTGGCAGCGATGTCCTCTTAACTTTGGGGCTAACACTGAAATTCCTTACTTCTTTGGCTTCTTTTCTTTATAAATCTTGCCAAGCAAAAACTAGCTTTGGTAGAATATTTTAGCTCAAAGTTTATTTTTTTCCTTTCACTATTTTTGCCTTGGAGTCTGGGTATGACATGGGAAATATAGAGGAATAATCAACAGTGCCTGTGTGTCCACAACTCATTCTAAATGTGGCTTGCCATCTTTAGATTGAGTAGATTTATTCTGAGAGATGAGCGTGCCTCCAGGATATCGTTAAATCTACACTATTTCAAACATACCAACGGACTACAAGCAGAAGACACCAAGTGTTCTGACTATGCTTTGTATTTCCTTGGGAAGAAGAAATTTGGTCACATCAGGATAGCCACAATCTCTGTAACCTTCTCAACTTCCTCCCACCCTCCTCCAGTTACTTACAAAGATCCATAATGTGGTTCCTGCAGATGGCACAGTTATCAACCACAATATCCCAGGCCCAGAGGGCTACTGCATTCCACTGCAAAGAGAAAAAGGGGGAACAATGCACTCTCCTTGGAATACAGGCACACACACACTCTAGGATTTCATGCTGCAGCTGTAGTTATCATCTCTTTGGCCACAAGGACCACCAACCATAAGAGTTTGGGGATATTACATTACCCTTATTTATTTTATCAGAGGACAACAGAAGCCTCAAGTGTGCTCACCGGTTCTTTCAACAGTTGAGTACATGAACACAAAATTAATGGATTGTCTTTATTTTCTCCTACAGTTTACAATAACTTAGTCAACCATAGCAATGTAAGAAAATCAGGAATAATTTTTAAGTGCCTGTCTTAGGTTTAATAAGCACAAACTTGAATTTCTGTACAGGTTCCCCTGAAGAGCTCAATTTCTGCACAAATATCTGCTCTTCAAGGCAGCTTTGAAAGAATGAGTGGGGAGGTGAAAGCTAGGAACAGAAAGAACTAAGATGATGATTGGATCATAAAATGGGTAATCGTGGGATAAGCTGGATAACTAATTACCCAGTGTGCCCGTACACAGAGCAAGGTCATCACTCAAATCTTACAAGATTATTTCACAACAAACTCTAGAATTCACTAGAATTTTGGTTAGTTCCTACCATCACATAAACTTATGTTCTCAACTTTTACATGCTCAGACTAATATTTAGTTAAGATAATTCCAATTAAGAGTTTATCTAAAAGAAGCATTTAAGTAATTCAAGCTTCTCTTCTGCAGTTATAAATATTCCCAAACTCCCTTTTCAGCCACTAATTTGGTGCCACTGGCAAAACCTTCATCTCTTTCACACCCAATTCTCAGTGTCTAGTTCAACAACTTCTACACTTTTCACCGGAGAGCTTCAACTGGAAGGGGGAAAAAAAAAAAGCCCTATTTCTATTCTTCAATATGGCTGCTGGCTGTAACTAAGCATGCAGTGCCCACAATGAAACACCAAAAAAGCACTAGGAGGGGTAATATTGTCAATGTTTAGCCAGATGTTCCAGGAATAACATTTTCCCTACTTCAGAGTCTTCATTTTGAACAGATTTATTTGATATTATGTGAGAATCGGCACTTTTCTCCCAAACTGTCGGCAAACCACTGCAAGGCAGTTCATGCAAAAAACACGTTCCCTATTTTTGTTTTCCCACTTTCACACCAGGTCGTTCGCCACTAGTACTCAACCCGTCCTAACGACACAAGGTCTGGGCTCGCATTTTCTTTTTAACAAATTCCACCATTTTGCGGGTGGGGGGACAGAGGGATTCTAGATATGACCACAGGACTGTGGCGGCTGTGTGACAAACCAACAGACCTCTTAGAAGAGCAAAGAGTTGTTACACTGGAAACACTTTAACTCCGCGGGGACGAGGACTAGAGAGAGGTTTAAGGCAGGCCTTGATTAGGGGAGGACCGGGTTGGGGTCCTCAATGAGAAGAACCCCGGACTTCGGGAAGAGGCGGGGCAAGGAGATCACCAGCCGCGTTCCTCAGAGGTCTCCAATGCGGTAGGAACTCAGGTCCCGGCTTTCGCCGCACTGCCCCCATCCTCCAACCACCGCATCGCTCCGACTCCCCCTTCCATCCACCCCACCCACTCCTCTCCACCCCTCCACCACTCCAGTGACAGCTCAGGCGCTTGGCTCTCCCAGCCAAGTCGCAACCCCGCGTATCGCAATAAGCGCCTCTGTGATTGGCCGCTCAGACTCCTAACGAAACCAATACGGCCACTGGCAGTGGGCGCCACTAACGCCAATCAACTCTAAGGCCCGCCCCCCAGCTTCCTTTCCTGGTACCCGGTCCCAGGAACGCCCTGAAATGAAGCCCTTTCCTCCGCGCCTCGGTCATCCTCGGGCCTGCCAGCCAGGTCCGCGCCTCTCTACGTTCCTTGAGGAAGGCGCTGGCGAGACCCAACCTTTTTCACTTCAAAGCGCTTCTTGCCCGCGCCGCTGTTGGTGCCGCTCGGGGTATCCACATCCATCGCTGCCGCCATTTTGGAAACACACGGTCTGTCGTCCGGCCACTGCGCCTGCGCGCCAGCGCACGCCTCGCTCCCCCTCCCGCCTCGGCGCCTCCTCCCGCACCCCGCCCCTTACGGGCGCGCGAGGGGAAGGTGGGGGCGGAGCACGTGGCCACGCCTCTTAAAGGCGCTGGTGCAGGTCCCTCCCTCTCCCCCTGCTCCCGGCCCTTGCCGCGGCTGGGGAAGAGGCGGTGGCCGGGGCGGGGTCGGGCGGGGCCGAGCCGACGTGAGCTAAGCAGGGTGGAAACGCTCGAACGACTCCTCGCCTCCTCCCGCGGGAAGCCCCCGGCCGCAATCCCTCAGCTGGGGCGGCGGCTGCTTCCTCCGTCTCGGCGGCGACCTGCCGTCCCGGCCCCGCCCCGTCTTTCCCCGCAGCCGCACCGCTCCGATGCGGACAGTCTAAAGCAGCATTTCCCCAGGGAAGCGCTGAGGGGGACGGCGAGCGCCCCGCCTCCTGCTCCCGGAACCTGAGACCCCACAGTTTCGCAGGTCCGGACCCGTTTCCGAGCCAGGCCCGACGTTCCCTCTCTTGGGAAAGCGGGGCCCAGGCACCGTTTGATTCCTGATTCCGATTCGGAAAATGCTCAGGATTCGACGGGGAGTCGGGAGCTTCCCGAATGTCCTCTCTGGGGCCCAGCTGTGTCGGCATTCCCCTGTCCTGCCTTAACCTGCCCACCTGAAACAGGCGGAGGAGGCTTAGGAGCCAGGGACTTGCCATCTCCAGCCGGCCCGAAGTAGCAGTCCGTGCTAGAATGCCCTTTGGTTAAGGTACACGGCTTCAGCTTCACATACTTGAGCACACATTTCCTGTTCTCGGTTGTATAGGGTCCTTTCTCCCTAGTTTCCGTCCTCATTTCGTCCCTTGCTCTGTAGTCCCATCTGCAGTTGCTGGACGCCTTAAATTCGTGTGAGGCAGTTGGCCATTGATTCTACTGGTCGTTCCTTCCTAGTCAAAGCACCTGGACTTTGTCACCCTCCCATTTCTACAGCCGACTCCCCTTGTGAATCTCTAACCTTTCAGAAGTATGACTCGGCTAGATCACTCTTTAATCTTGTATTGGTTTATTTGAAATCTCGTATTTTCTCTTAAAAGAAAATTGGAGCGTATTGACTCCGTTGCCAAACCGGAAGAACTGCGGTTTGTTTCCTTGTCTTAGTCATAAACAGGAACAACAGATCCATGAAAACACCACCATAGCTTTTTTTTTTTTAAAGATTGTATTTATTTATTTGACAGAGAGATCACAAGTAGGCAGAGAGGCAGGCATAGAGAGAGGAGGAAGCAGGCTCCCTGCCGAGCAGAGAGCCCGATGTGGGCCTTGATCCCAGGACCTGAGATCATGACCTGAGCCGAAGGCAGAGGCTTTAACTCACTGAGCCACCCAGGCGCCCGAAAACACCACCATAGCTTTAACCAGACTTGGAAAGAGAAAAAATTGTATGAGACCTTAAAACATTATAGGAACCCTACAAAGTTTTTCTTAGCCCAAATTTTGTTAGAGTACTAATTCCATTTTGAGATTTCTGTCATCTAATTTATTGCGTTCTCAAAGGCCCCTACAGAATACCAAAAACCCATAGTACATTAAGGGCATATTTATCCTTCATTAAACAAATTCATTGAGTATGTAAAAGGTCCTCTAGGAGAGACAGGGTGATGAAAGTGTCAAATTCCTAGTAGGGAAATAATAAACAAGTAAGCAAATACTTTGGGGGGGAAACACCCTCACTTGTCAATAAATGCTATTAAGAAGACAAAAGGGGCTCCTGGGTGGGCTCAGGTCTCTGCACTGGGCTCAGGTCAAGATCCCAGAGTCCTGGGATCAAGTCCTGCTTTGGGCCTCCTGCTGGGTGGAAAGTCTTGCTTCTCCCTCTCCTTCGTGCTCATGCTCTCTCTTTATCTCTTTCTCTCTCTCTTTTTCAAATAAAATCTTAAAAAGTAAGGCAAAACGAGGTCATGAAATTGAGGGGAGAATTAGGTGATTAGTAAGGCCTCTATGAGGAGTGACATTGCAGCTGAAGTCCTTTACAAGGGCCTAAAAGATCCTGCATGATCTGTTACCCATTCATTTAATGTATTTCCTTCATTTTTTAGAAAAATGGTATGCGTAACTTCTAACATGTTTTTCATTTACTTACTTGATTTATTGTTATTTGTGTGTCCTCACCAAGAGGAGAATTTTTGTTTATTAGTAACAGTACAGTGCTTGGTACAGTGCAGGACTCAGTATGTGTAGAATGAATAAATTTGAAGCTTATTGAGCAAGGAGAGTGTGGTAAGAAATATCAAACAGAAGCCAGATCAGAGCAGTTAGGGATTTGCAAATGTTATGGGAAGGTGCTGGAGGGTTTAAATTAGGGGAAGGGACTAACTGACAAAATCTTAAAGTTTTTAAACTTTGAAGAAGGGATTGTAGGAATACAAGAGAGGAAGCGGCAACAATTTTCAAGTTGTTTGCTTTATATAGAGCTACAGTGGGGAGATGCTACAGTGGGAGATGTCTGAGCTTAGGGGCAGTTGCATTAAGCTATGAAAACCTCATGTACTGATCTCTCCTTTGGAGATTTGCCTTGCCATGGTGATCGGCCATGACATTCTGTACACTAGACTCTACTGCATAAACCTCAGAGAACTTTTTGTAGATTACTTACAGATTCCTATCTTTCTTCATAATTTCACTCATTTTACAATGCAATAAGTTGTAATTTTACTTTAGTTCTATTCCTTTCATCCATCTATTCAACAATTTCTAAAATATCTACAAAATCTGCTGTGGGTCAACTATACCATGCTAATCTAGATAAAAAAAGCACCTGATATTTCAAATATTTACAAAAGGCCCCTTTCATCATTGCTCTTATGGTATACTAGCAGAGAGGCAGGTAACTTATTGATAATTCCAATGAATTTTAGGAAAGGAGACCTTTGGGTTACTTTGAAACAGAAAGCAGCTCTGTGGTGGTGGGGATAGTGGGGAAGTCATAGAGGAGATGGTTTGAGATTGAAGGATGAGCCAGATGAAAAGCAGATGCAGAGGGATGCTGGTAAATGTTAGAAACCAGTTCTAAAAAAACAAAACAAACAAGAAATCCCTGAATATAGTGTGAACAGCCAGATTGCAAAATTCCTGAAAATTGCTCTTGTAAGCTGATAGCTGATGTAAGCTGCCTCCAACACACACACACACACACACACACACAGAGTGATATGGAAGAAGGTGGCATTCCAGGTAAAGGCAACACTGTGCATAAGGGACTCAAAGCTGGAGAAGGCACAATGCATCCATAAAGAAGTCTGGAATGACTGGGGTATAAAGTGAGAATGATATAAATGAGTCTGCAGTGAGTCAATTGTTTGCATCTCTTCTCTATTCTGTATTTACAATGTCATGTTCGTAACTTAAAATTGGCCATAATAGCCATAATAGTAGTATTTACACCATGGGAATTGGTGAACACTGCATATCAGGATTCTCCTCTCCCCAACTTGTTTATTAAATATTTACCAGTGGTAGGGGCCAGGTCATGCAGATTGTTCAGTGGACCCATGCAAAGGGTTTTGGTCCTTATCCTTAGTGATGGGAAGCCATTAAAGGATTTTAAGCAGTGACTCACATGGTCAGATGTGTATTTTTAAAAAGTCCTAGATCATGGCCCTAAAGTAAAGAAATTGGATCCCAAAGATTACAGGTGGGGAATTTCTGAAGTATGTCCAAATCCAAATGGAGATCAAAGAAGCCCAACTAAAAGAACTCTGGACTGACAGTGACAACTGTGGATTAAACAGAAGTTCTTTTTAAAAGGACTGTTTTGAAGTTTATGATTCTGATTTTGGAAGAACTGCAGTGATTAGCATTGGAAGGAATCATGTAAAATTCCTTAAATAAAAATTTACTGACTTTAAATAAAAAATGTTAGGCAGGACTTCCCCTTCTGGGAAGATGGAGTAGATATACTTTTCCCTATTCTTCTCTCTTAAGTACCACTGAAATCCCTGAAAAGGGTATATATTTTTAAAAAATAATTATAAGATGGAGAGAAGAGGCAGACTGGTTAGGGACCTCAGGACTTGAGGAATGGCATGGTAGTGAGTTCCCTGAGTTTTCTTTCTATTTCCTGTGTCCCAGACTTGGAACTGAAGAACGTGGTAGCCAGAAATTCCAATGAGTATGGACAAGAAAGGAAGAAATAAATAGAAAAGAAAGGGGGAAAAGGCTGCTTTCTTTAGCAAACAGAAAACTTTACACAGCAACTACTCTAATCCAAACAACACAGAAAAGATGTGGCCCTACTTGCACACATGCCCACAAAGCTGAATGAGGAACCTAGTCTGTACAGCTTCCAAGTCTTTAACCAGGTGCCCCAACACCCAGGCTAGTGGTGCAAGCCAATGAAAGAATTGGAACTCTCATCCCTTCTGGCTGATAATGAGTTCCCCTAATCCTGCTGTGTAAGAAGGGATCATAACAAGGTCTGGACATCCACTCCAACCCAATAGTAATGAGACAACTCTCCCTCTCCCTGCTGCGCTGATGTTGGATGAGGCTAGTGGAGAGTGAGGACTTTCACCATCACTCAACAATAATGAGGATGGCCCCACTGCAGTGTCAGTGGAGACCATGGAGGAGCTAGAACTCCTACCCGCCACCGTGGATGTTAATGGAAACTAAGCGGGGAAGCTGGACTTTTACCTCCACATTCCCCTGCCTCAATGATGTAAAAAAAAAAAAAAAGCCAATTAAAAGAGAAAGTTTAGGGGCGCCTGGGTGGCTCAGTTGGTTAAGCGACTGCCTTTGGCGCAGGTCATGATCCCAGAGACCCAGGATCTAGTCCCACATCGGGCTCCATGCACGGCAGAAAGCCTGCTTCTCCCTCTCTCACTCCCCCTGCTTGTGTTCCCTCTCTGGCTGTGCTTCTCTCTGTCAAATAAATAAAATCCTTAAAAAAAATAAATAAAAAATAAAATAGAAAGTTTAAATAAAATCCAGAGACTCATAACATAATATAAAGATGTCCAGTTTTAGTTGAAAATCACTCAACAAGAACTGCGAGATCTCAAAGTGAATGAAAAGACTATCAAGTAGATGCCAACACTAAGATGATAGGGTTGTTAGAATTATCTCAAAACCAGCAATGAAAACATTTTTCAGCAAGCAGCTGCACACAAGCTTGAAACAAGTGAGAAAATAGACTTAACAGAATAATAAATAAAATAAGAGTCAAATAGAAATTTTAGAACAGAAAAATGTATTAACTGAAATAAATATCTCAGTGGATGTGCTCAACAACAGTATGGAAGTGACGGGGGAAAAATCAATGACTGAACAGGAAGACAGAACAATAGAAATTGCCTAATCTAAACAAGAGAGAGAAGATAGTCTGAAAATCCAAACCCAAAACAAAGCAAAACAAAACAAAACAAAACAAAAAACAAAAAAACCAACAACAAAAAGAAAAAAACTTCAAAAACAAATCAAACTAAAACAAAAAACTCCAGAGCCTCAGCATCCTGTGGGACTCTCACAAAAGATTTAACATTTTGGTCATCAGAGTTCAAGAAAAAAAAAAGACAAAGAGGTCCAGACTTACAAGGTAAGGGGTGAAATAATGGATGAATATTTATCTTATTTGTCCAGAAACATTAGCCGATGAATTCAAGAACCTGAGTAAATCCACATAGGATAAACACAAAGAAATCCATGTGAAGAAATATCACAATTTAACTTCTGTAAACTAAAGACAGAAAATATGGAAACCAGCCAGAAAAAATGACAACTTATGTATGGAGGAAAAATAATTTGAATGTCAGCAGATTCCTCATCAGAAACCATGGAAGTCAGTTTGAATGACAGCAGATGCCTCATCAGAAAACATGGGAGTCCTGGGATCGAGTTCTGCATCAGGCTCCCAGCTCCTCAGGGAGTCTGCTTCTCCCTCTGACCTTCTCCCCTCTCATGCTCTCTCTCACAAATAAGTTAAAAAATCTAAAAAAAGGGGTGCCAGGGTAGCTCAGTTGGTTAAGCGACTGCCTTCGGCTCAGGTCATGATCCCGGAGATCCGGGATCGAACTCCAGATCGTGCTCCCTGCTAGGAGGGAAGCCTGCTTCTCCCTCTCTCGCTCCCCCTGCTTGTGTTTCCTCTCTCGCTGTGTTTCTCTCTGTCAAATAAATAAATAAAATCTTTTAAAAAAAATAGAAACTGAAAACAGAAAAACAAAGAAAATCAATGAAATAAAAAAATGGGGTTTTTAGGGCTCCTGGGTGGCTCAGTGGGTTAAGCCTCTGCCTTCGGCTTGGGTCATGATCTCAGGGTCCTGGGATCAAGGCCCATGTCGGGCTCTCTGCTCAGCAGGGAGCCTGCTTCCTCCTCTCTCTCTCTGCCTGCCTCTCTGCCTACTTGTGATCTCTCTCTCTGTCAAATAAATAAATAAAATCTTTAAAAAAAAACAATAAAAAAAAGATTTTATTTATTTATTTGACAGAGAGAGATCACAAGTAGGCAGAGGAGGTAGACGTGGGCCTTGATCCCAGAAACCTGAGATCATGACCTGAGCCGAAGGCAGAGGCTTAACCCACTGAGCCACCCAGGCGCCCAAAAATTGGGTTTTTAAAAAAGATTTTATTTATTTGAGAGGGGCGCTAGAGAGCACAAGCTTGGGAGGAGGGGCAGAGAGAGAGAGAGGCAGACTGCTGAGCAGGGAGCTAGATATGGAACTCCATTCCAGGACCTTGGGATCATAACCTGAGTTGAAGGCAGCTGCTTAACTGACTGAGCCACCCAGGTGCTCCCAAAAATGGATTCTTTAAAAAGATCATTAAAATTGACATAGTTCCAGCAAGACTGACAAAGATAAAAAGAAGATACAAGTTACAAATATCAGGAATGAAACAGGAGCTATCACTACATACCCTGCACATAAAAGGATCATAGACAATACCACAGACTCCACCCAGGCACCCCAACCATCCCATTTTTAGACGAGATATAGTTTATTTAGGAAATCTCAAAGAATCTTAAAACAAAAACAAAAATAAAGTCTTAGAATTTCTCCATAGATCAGCAAGGTCACAGGATACAAGATAAGCAGGGACGCCTGGGTGGCTCAGTTGGTTGAGCGACTGCCTTTGGCTCAGGTCATGATCCCGGAGATCTGGGATCGAGTCCCACATCGGGCCCCCTGCTCGGCAGGAAGCCTGCTTCTCCCTCTCTCACTCCCCCTGCTTGTGTTCCCTCTCTGGCTGTGTTTCTCTCTGTCAAATAAATAAAATCTTAAAAAAAAAAAAAAGGATACAGGATAAGCAGACAAAAGGTAATAATTTTATATCTACTAACTATGAACATGTGGCCATAGAAATTTAAAAATAATATGCTATATATCATCAAGAAAATTAAATAATTATATATAAATCTAACAAGACCTGTATAGGACTTGTATGCTTAAAATGACACAACACTGATGAAAAACATTTTTTAAAGTTTTTTTTTTAAGATTTTTAATTAAATGGAGAGGCATACTATGTTCATGGATTAGAAAATTCAACATAGTCAAGATGTCAATTTTCATCAAATTGATATACCATTTAACACAATTCCTATAAAAATCCTAGCAAATTTTTTGCAGTTACAGACAAAATTATTCTAAAACTTATATGGAAAGGCAAAGGAACTAGAATAGCTAAAACAATTTTGAAAAAGAAAAATGAAGAGAGAGGAATCACATTTCCTGCTTTCAAAAATTTTTTTTTTTTTTAGATTTTTTTTTATTTATTTGACAGAGAGAAACACAGCCAGAGAGGGAACACAAGCAGGGGGTGTTAGAGAGGGAGAAGCAGGCCTCCCGCCCAGCAGGGAGCCCAATGTGGGACTCAATCCCGGGTCTCTGGGATCATGACCTGAGCCGAAGGCAGTCGCCCAACCAACTGAGCCACCCAGGCACCCCATCAAGACTTATTATACAGCTACAGTAATCAAGACTGCATGGTAGTGGTGGAGAAATAGACATATAGATTACTGGACTGAACAGAGAATGTGGGAAAAGACCCACCAAAATATGCCCAATTAAATTTTGACAAAAGTGCAAAAGCAATTCAATGGAAGAAAGAGTATTTTCAATAAATAGTGCTGGAGAAAATGGACATTCATAAAACAAAACCTTTGACATTTTCACACCTTATACAAAAATTAACTCAACAAGTATCATGAATTTAAATGTAAAACATAAAACCATACAACATTTAGGGACACCAGAGCTTAGTCAGTTGAGTGTCTGACTCTTGGTTTTGGTTCAGGTTATGATCTCATGGGTCATGAGATTGAGCCCTGGGTCGGGCTCTGAGCTCAGTGTGAAGTCTATTGAAGATTCTCTCCCTCTGTGTGTGCTTTCTCTCTCTCTTGAATCAACCAATCGGTCTTAAAAAACAATAACAACAGACACACACACAACTTCTAGAATAAGACATAGGAGAAAATGTGTAAGATTTGAGGGCAGAGTTCTTAGATTTGATACCAAAACATGATCCATAAAAGAAAGAATTGATAAACTGGACTTCATCAGAATTAAAAACTTTTGCTCTATAAAAGGCAGGGTACAGAGTGGGAAAAAGTATCTGCAAACACTTAAAACTCAACAATTAAGAACAAAACAATCTAATCAGAAAATAATCAAATGACACAAAGAGATATTTTATCAAAAAGGATGTACAGTATGCCTGGGTGGCTCAGTGGGTTAAAGCCTCTGCCTTCGACTCAGGTCATGATCTCAGGGTCCTGGGATCAAGGCCCGCACTGGGCTCTCTGCTCAGCAGGGGGCCTGCTTCCTCCTCTCTCTCTGCCTACTTGTGATCTCTCTCTCTCTGTCAAAATAATAATAACAACAATAAATAAATAAATAATATTTTTAAAAACAGGATGTACAGACAGCAAATAAACACATGAAGAGATTTTCAACACCATTAACCATTTGATAGATGCAGATTATATTCACAATTAGTCAAGATGTCTGGCTGGCTCAATCAGTGGAGCATGTGACTCTTGATGTTCGGGTTGTGAGTTCAAGCCCTATGTTGGGTGTAGAGACTGCTTTAAAAAAAATCTTAAAAAAAACTCACAATGAGTTCTCTCTATACACCTATCAGAATGGCTAAAATTAAAAACTGTGACAACACCAAATGTTGGCAAGAATGCAGAGAAACTGGATCAGCGATACACTGCGGGTAGGAATGCGAAGTGGGATAGCCACCCTGGAAAACAGTTTGGCAGTATCTTTAAAAGGTACACATGCAAATACCATACAGCCCAGGGATTGCATTCCTGGGCACTTAGCCAAGAGAAAACAAGACTGCTGTTCCCATAAAATCCATGCACAGGTCTTAGCAGCTTTATTTATATTAGGCCAAAACTGGATACATGTAGATGTCCTCCAATGGATGAATGGTTAAACTATGATGTATCTATACCATTCAGTAATAAAAAAGAATAGACAGTCAATATACCCAAGTGGCTGAATTTCCAGATAATTATGCTAAGTGAAAAAACTCAGTCCCACAAAAGTTACATACTGTATGATTCTATTTATTTAATATTCTTGAAATGAAAAAATTATAGAAATGGAGAACAGATTAATGCTTGCCAGGAGTTGAGGAAGTGGAGGTGGGAAGCAAGTGAGTGTAACTATAAAAGGGCAACACAAGGAATCCTTCTGGTGATGGAAATGTTGGGAATCCAGACCATATCAAAGTTAATATCCTGGTTTTGATAGTGTACTATAGTTTTGCAAGATGTTAGCACTGGAGAAAACTGAGTAAAGGGTACACAGGACCTCTTTGTGTCATTTCTTAAAACTGCAAATAGAATTTACAATTATTTCAAAATAGCAAGATTGATTAAAAGAAAATGCCAGTATGATTTTAAACTACAGACAGCATCAAATAAGGAAGGTATTATCTCTGCCTTCAGGGAGAACACGGTCTACCTAATGATGAATTGGGCACATAAACGCATTTCTCAAGGCATACGTGGTGTTCACAGTTTTGGACTTTCCCGAATCCCCTAGCCTTGTTTTGATAGAAATGTTGCCTTGTGTTCCCCTTTCTCCTCCCTTATCATCCATTCCATGTGACTAGGACCAATTGTATAATTTGTAGTACACTGTGCAAAATAAAAACGAAAGGGTCCTTGCTAAAAGAAATTATTTAAGAATTTCAAGACAGTTACAGCAGTGCTTTAACCCACATACAGGGTGGGCCCTTCTGAGCTCAGAGCCCTGTGCTCCTGCATAGATCATACTGTGATAAAGCTGGCCCTACTTGTGATTCTGGGAGGGTTACCAATCAGCATTTCACCTCTCTTGGCAGGAGATAGCCCTAAATTACCCAGGAATGGTCATTCATAATATCTCATTGCCCTGTTACTTCTATGGGAACCCTTCCAGGGAAGTCCTATTTAATGAAGAGGGGCAGAGGAGGGTGAGGAGGGAGAGCTCTTTTTTTTCCCTTAGGATGAGTTATTTTTTGAAAAGTATTTATTGAGTACCTACCATGTGCCAGGCTCTGTGCTACATGTTGGAGATACAATGGTATGCAAGATATGTATAAGCAAGTCTTAGTCTTCCTGTAGCTTATATTCTTCAGGTAGAGGCAGATGTCAGCAATTAATTTCAAACTGGGTTAAATGCAAAAAAAAAAAGAAAGAATAAAGAAAGATGTGAGCAAAAATAATCGGGGTGGCCAGGTATATACAATTCCTATTCTATAGATGAAGAAAGTGAAGGTAAGAAAAGATTAAAATTGATTTAGGATTAGAGAACTGGTAAATGATCAAAGACAGATTCTAGCCCAGGTGGGTCTGACACCAACTACACTAAGTCAGTCTCTATAATTGAAAACTGAAGTACTTACTTGCACAAGGATGGGAAGCCGCATCATATGGTAGAGTTATTAAGGGCTCAGGTTCTGAATCCTAGCTACATTCAAATCCTGACTTGGACAAGTTACTTTAACTTCTGTACATCTTGGTTTCTTCATTTATAAAATGAAGAGTGTTAAGAATTATTGCTGCAGAAATTTTTTTAAGTGAAATAATGCCCACAGACTGCTGAGCCCAGTACCTCATACCTAGTAAGTACTCAGTGAGTGTTGGATTTATGAATCATGGTCTCACATCCTCTGGGAGCCTATTTTCCACATTTGTAAAATGAAGGTAATGATGTACCTCATGGGGTCATCATAAGCATAAATGAGCTATTAATGTGAGTGCAAGTGCTATCCAAATATATCAGTTTTATTATGAAAGTCATGGAGTATCTTCTCTGACCAGTGGTCCTGATTCCCTTCTCAAATGCAGTTCATCCATTTCTCCCTTGTGCTGCCTCTGTAACTCTATTATGATGTTATACTGCATTATTATGTTTTCCATGTGGGGTCTTATAGACTAAGGATTCTTTGAGGGCAGGGACTGTGTGTTCCTTCTTCACCCTGGCAGCTAGCTCTGTCAAAGCTCAGTGAAGTTGAATGAGTGACAATGACAAGTATGAGCCCAGTTCCTGGATGTTTGCCCTGTAGGGCACTTGGCTGGAGCACACCTCAGCCTGCAGTCCATGCATCTACCCGGTCAGCCCTGAGTTGCCCTCACGGATTTCAGCCCCAGCAAAATTTCAGTTGCAGGCAGGCTTCTTTCTGTTGACAAGCAGTATACATCTGGACTCCCTTGCTCTTTGGCCAGTTTGTAGAGAATGCAAAAACCACATGTGTTATTAAAAAAAAATGTAGAGATGTCTATGTTGACTCTTCCTATGTTGTTCCCTTTTGCACTGAGATGTTTATTTATTTCGGATAATTTGGGGATAAACTATTGCATTTGGTAGTTATGTTGTGCTTATGAGTGTTGCTGTGAGATTCTTGAGGCTAAGATCTACCGAAGAGAGAAATGGACACTTCTTCACTGTCTGGAAAAAAAAAGGAGGACTTCAGACCCTCAGTCGCATGTTTTCACACTCCCTCAGGAGCTCTCTCTTGGCTAGGGATCTGGGGTTGCCCATGTTCTCTTGACTTTTAGCTCTGTCCTCACCTTTTGCCTGATTCACGCTGGTCAAGGGCTACACCTGGGTAGTCATCTTTGTGGAAATACCAAGAATATATGCATAGTCTCCTCTCATGTCCAGAATCAACATTTTAAAATTAAAGATGATTGTGTCATTCAAAGAGTTTGAGGACAGTTTTTATAAGTAATGTAGTGGAATGTCTGGGAGTAGTTGTCTGAGAATGTAGCTAGACTTTTTAATATTAATTTCTATAAAAATAATTCCCCTCTTTGATATAATGTGGAGTTTCCTTGGAGTATAATCTTGACATAAAGTGATATCATCCCATAAAAAATTCCAAAGTAAAAAATAAGTGAATTGGGGATTGGTTTCTCTTTAGAATTACACATGTCACTAATCCTCTTCACATATATTTTTATACATAAGTAATTGAAGTCACTTGGAACATGCCTTTGGCTGTATGTTAGCAGACAGTAAGTTTGTTGTCCACAAATGATTTAGGTGAGTAAGGTCAAATTGGTTGCCTGCCGAGGACCTGAATCAGATCTAAGATGGATTCTAAATCATCCCAGAACAAAAAGGGGGGAAGAGACAGAAGGAACTCCATCAAGAGCTTATTTTGTGAGTTTCAGTCCAAAATGGTGACTTAGGAAGCCCTGAACTCACCTGGTCCAGGAACACACCAAATCTACACCTCTTTATAGAGCAATCCCTCCTGAAGAACTGAGAGCTCACTGAACAGTTCTGCCTGGCAAAATATAGAGAGATTACACTGAGAAGGGCAAGAGAGACCTACCACAGTAACAAAGGGAACCCCCACCCCCAGCACTGAGAATTGCAGTGGGAAGGGCTAGTACAGAGGGATTAGGAGTAGATTTATCTGCCTGGGGTGGGGGTGGGGCACAGAAAAAAAGCCATGGTTTAAAAGACAAATGAGAATATAAAGGATTCCGCCCTAGCACTGTGACAAAGACTGGGGAGCTGCTGGAACTCTGGGGGGAGAAGGTAGTAGTGCAGGTGGTGGTGGTGGTGGTGAGGGGAGCTGGGAAGTGCCATGGTTTACACTCTCCCTCCATCTTGAGACAGGAACTGGGCTCTGGTTACCAACTGACCTGTGGCCTTAGTGAGCCCAGGACACTCAGAGGCACAGAAAAAAAAAAAAAAAAAAAAAAAGCCATGGCCGGGACGCCTGGTTGGCTCAGTTGGTTAAGCAGCTGCCTTCAGCTCAGGTCATGATCCTGGAGTCCCGGAATCAAGTCCCACATCAGGCTCCCTGCTCAGCGGGAAGCCTGCTTCTCCCTCTCTCACTCCCCTTGCTTATGTTCCCTCTCTAGCTGCATTTCTCTCTGTCAAATAAATAAATAAAATCTTAAAAAAAAAACAGTCATGGTTTAGAACAATAACTAGAGGGTTGTCTGACTGGCGTAGTCAGTAGAGCATGGGGCTCTTGATCTTAGGGTCGTGAGTTCAAGCCCTATGTTGGGCAAGGAGCCTACTAAAAACAAACAAACAAACAAAAAAATAAAACAGCAAATAGAATAGAAAAGATCCAGCCCATGGGGCGCCTGGGTGGCTCAGTTGGTTGGGCAACTGCTTTCGGCTTGGGTCATGATCCCAGAATCTGAGGATCCAGCCCCACATTGGGCTCTCTGCTGGGGGGGGGGGGGGG